>VZRJ01004210.1:228942-257766 GCA_013397565.1 Ptilonorhynchus violaceus
GGCGGCGCCGAGGGGTACGAGTTGTTGAGGGGGTATTTGGGGGGGGCCTCTGTGTTCTTCACTCGGGTGAAGTTGATGCAGCGGCCCTGGAACGGAGGAGAACGAGAGGAGATGAGTCGCGGAGACACTGCCTCGATGCCCCAGGTGACCCCCCCGGCCCTGCCCGGCCCTGCCCTCCGTGCCGCGGGCTCGGCCCCTCCTGTGCCCACACTCGGGGCTCTCGGAGCGACTCCTGTGCCCCCCAACCCCGAGCTGAACCCCCGGCGCTGCTGCTGTGCCGGAGGATGAAATCCTCTCGCTGTCCCCTGCCCCAGCAGAGCAGGGAGCGCTCCGGGTCCTGCCGAGGCTGCAGGAGCTGGCAAGAGCCGCTCTCACAATCACGGAATGGTTTGGACCTCACAGACCCTCCAGTGCCACCCCTGCCAAGGACAGGGACCCCTTCCACTATCCCAGGGTGCTCCAAGCCCCATCCAGCCTGGCCTTGCACACTTCCAGGGCCACCACCCTCTGAGTAAAGAATTTCCTCTTAATATCTAATATAAACCTGCCCTCCTTCAGCTTAAGGCCATTCCCTCTTGTCCTGTCCCTCAGCCCCGTGTTGAGCTGGCCCTGGAGTCAGTGCATGACCTGTGGTCCCTGTGTCCAAGGATGCCTCTTCCCACACCTCAGTCTTAAACTTCCAGCAGCACAAAATCTGGGATTTGCCCCTTTGGAGTCTCTCCCTCCTTCAAACACCTGGCTTTAGTGTCCTATTCCAACCATTTATCAACCAGGCAAAAGGGAAAGTTTGTTTAACTAAGACAGTTTCTCGCTCAGAATTTTTCCTGAAATGCATCCATTCCTCATCAGGATGTCTTGATATCCTAGTGCTTGTGAGAAGCCAGTAAGCTGCTTTTCTTGCTCTTTGGTGCTAAGTTACAGTTTGTTGTACAGTTTTAAACAAAACCTTTGCCCTCTGAGCTATTCTTTTTTTTTTTTTCTTCTAAGTTCCACCTGCAAAAGATCCCACTGTAAATACTCAAATGTCAGAATCAGCACTATTGTATTATGGATTCATTCCTTTAGATATGAAATCATCCAAAAAGGCACTAGAGGATTTCTGAGTCCATTCTTTATTTTTGGATTCGTGAGCATGAGCTTATTTTCTGTTTTACTCTTTCCTCTCCCAAAGTAAATGTTTTTCCTGGTGAAAAAATGCCAGATGGAGCATTGAGCCCCTCCAGGCTGGAGTAGATTTGTTGGGGTAACAACATGAGCCATTTGTAATCCCCTGCACAGCTCTGCATCTCCTCCCTGCTGTCCCCAGCCGAAGGACAAATGCTCTGCAGGGAGGACCCAAGGGAAGGAGGGGAGAGAGGGAGCGGGGAGGGTTTGACAGGGACGGGAGGAGCTGGTGGCAGGGACACGGAGAGGTACAGACAGCTCCTGCCCAAGAGCTCTGCCAGCCGCACCCTCCTGCTCTGCATGTGGAGAAGCATCTGCCTGAGCCCCGTTCCGCGGAGGGAAGAGGATTCCTGGCTGAGGGAGGCTGTGGAGCAGCCGCAGCTGAGCTCAGCCTGGCTTGGACAAGCAAAGGTCCTTTAAGGAAAACAAGGATTTCAGGGAGTTCAAGATGACCCGACCACCTCGGGGCATGGGGCAGCTGAGCCCTCCCAGCCAGGCTCAGCCTCTGGAACAACTTCTGGCTGCAGCTCAGGCTCTGAGGGAATGGTGCTGGGGCAGAGCAGAGCCACTTGTGATGGCCATGGCCATGGCAATGGCAGTGTCCCTCCCTGGGGACCAGTGGCCATGGCCATGGCAATGACAGTGTCCCTCCCTGGGGACCAGTGTCCATGGCCATGGCAATGGCAGTGTCCCTCCCTGGGGATCAGTGGCCATGGCCATGGCAATGGCAGTGTCCTTCCCTGGGGATCAGTGTCCATGGCCATGGCAATGTCCCTCCCTGGGGATCAGTGGTGTTCCCTGCCCAGCCTGTCCCTACAGCAGGACATTGCAGAGGGGACGGGGAGAGCCCAGCTCCCACCCGGAGCTGCGTCCCTGTCTGGGCAGTGGGGACGTGTTCTCTGAGCTGTCCCTCGCAAGGGCCAAGATACCAACACAAGATGAAGTGCAGAGTGACCGGGAGCCCTGTGCTCCCCCTGCAGCATCTCCAGCACTGCCCAACACGGGCTCCGTGGCAGAGCAGAGCCTGCAGTGAGCCCCAGGCCCTGCCCCATCCCACAGCACCCGGCCCCATCCCACAGCACCCAGCCCCGTTTGCTCTCACGAGCTCCTGCCTCACCTCTAACGTTGTTTTAATGCACTTTGCTGAGATTTTAAGTAAATATTGTGGGACAGGCCTGCTGAGTGAGGGAAAGTCTGAACCTGAGATTAACCAGTTCTACTCAGAAAAAAAACCTCATAAAAATGTTTTCCTTGTTCCAGTGCCACATCTCCTGCCACGCAACTTTAGTTGCTTCAGACTATTATTTGCACTAGTTTTGTTTTCTTTATGTATGTTGAGAATAAAATAAACCTGAACAAAAAGCAGCAGTCGGAAACCCCAGCCAGAGAACAAAAAGCTGCAGTTGTTTTTGTATGGAGAGATGCTCTGTCTGGATGCTCCAAGAGTGAGGTTATGGAACTGCTGATCCAAATGGAACTGAGCGCTGCCCTGAGAGCTTTCAGGAGGATGAATTCAGTGAGGCTCAGAGATCCTTGGGTTTGGGGCTGGGGCAGGGCTTGAGGACCAAAAACGCTCTAGTGCTCATGGCAATGCCCAAGGCATGGTCCAGAAGGGGCACACGCCCCTGCACTGGCAAAGGTTTGACTTGTAATTGATGAGGAGGGGCTGGGATAGCTCAGCAGTGCCCCTGTCATAGAGGAGGGGCTCACAGGTTGTGCCAGCTAGAGCTGCACCGTGTTTGCACCAGTCCCTGCAGTCAGCCACGACCCAGTGAGCTGTTCATGAACCACTGCTTGTATCCATGACCAGGGACAGCCCTTTTCCTCCAGAACAGAGTTGCTCCAAAACAAGAGAGCTCTTTTCCCAAAGGTGATGAATTCCCCATGTCCTCGATAGCTGCTCTAGCTCAGGCCCATGGACAGGTGGCTGGCGTGGAGCAGCAGCTGCCCCGCGTGTGACAGGGGCCGCTCCCAGGGATGCAGAGCAGGGACGACCCGGGAGCGTTGCCGTGAGAGCCAGACCTGGCCCCGAGCTGGCCCTGCAGCCACTGACCACCAGCCCCCCCTGCCCCACTGCCCTGTGCTCTCTGCTTCTCTGACTCAGAGCTCAAACTCCCTTCCCCTTCACACGGGCTGGAGCGTGCTCTTTCCTCAGCTCACGCTGCCATTCCCACCTCCTGCTCCTTCCTTGGCTGCCGATCCCGCTGTGCTGCCCTGTGCCGGCAGGGCCCCGGCTGCAGCACGTTCCCCTCTGGGCGCCGGGCAGTGCAGGGCACCCAGCTCGTGTGTGGGGCACCCAGCTCGTGTGCGGGGCACCCAGCTCGTGTGTGGGGCACCCAGCTCGTGTGCGGGGCACCCAGCTCGTGGGCAGGGCACAGACGCAGCCCAGGCTGCCTTCTGCCTCCACCTGAACTGCCAGACCAAGGCAGCTCTTGTGTTTCACGGCTCGACATTCCTCTCACCCCTGCAGATGTGGGGAGAGTGCCAGAGAGAAGTTTTCAGTCCAGATGGACTGAGATGGACTTTGGCAGCTCCACTGCCTCAGAGCAGAGGGGGAAGCCAACAGCTCCTCGGGGAGGAGAACTGTCAGACTCAACGACAAGGGGATATCCAGGAAACACATTACTGTTCTCTTGCACATGAGGAGCAGAAAATGTTTTACTGATGCCCTGGGTACAAATGCAAAGTAGGCCCAGGAGGGAGAGAGCTCCTTTAACCAAAACGCTGGATGTTAAACCCCTTGTACGTAGCAAAGGTGCAGAGGTGGTGCTATAGCAGAGTGTGAGCACAAACAGTAACCCTGGAGCTCTGCAGGACCCAGCTCACCCTGAAACACGTGGCCAAAGCTGTGTTTTCCCACCTGCACTTACTCGAAGGGGACTCTGATTCACAGCTGGGCTTTGTACATGTGGCTGCAGTAGGAAAATTAAACACCAGCATCACTGGCCTGCTCCCTGGTCAGCTCTGTTTGATCTGGAGGACGCTCTGGATGACGAGCAGGTTGCTTGGCTCATCACCCACCCATGCAGGGTTTTATAGGGCTCCCCATTGCCAGGGCAGTTCTGTTCATCCCACAGACAAGAGAAGCTGAGAGAGCAGTCACAGACCCTCTAAATAAATGAATTCCCTGAATTCGCCGAATTCCCTGATCGGCTCTGGGGTCTGGGTGCAAAACCAGAGGGTCTGTGTTTACCGAAGTGTGAAGTACTGCAGGTAAGAAAAGTGCAGGATCTCTCTCCAGTCAGTGGAGACCCAGGGACCTTCCCATGACTGATTTTATGACTGTCTCAATGGCCACCAGCTACCAGCTTCTCTTGGCTCTCCACCAAGGTTTATCACTTCATTTAGGCACCCAAATTTTGATGGGGTGGATATGGAAGATGGTGGCAGAACACCCAGGAGGCAGGAAATGAACCCATTCCCACTAAATGCTACTTTACAGTCCTAAAGAGAAGTCACTTTTCCTCCCAGGAGAAAAAACTCCTCAACCAGAGTATCCCAGAGCTTTGAGAATAAGCAGCCAGTTCTATTGAGTGTCTCTAGCAGGGAGACAGTAGCTGGAGGTACAGGATGTATGAACGTAGGGAACAGGCTGGATATTAAAAGGCCGAACGCCTTGGCGAGGTTTTATTTCCCTTTCTGCAGCCACAGCGCTCCACGGGGGAGAGTCACAGCTGTGCCTCGGAAAAGACAATTGGAGCAGCATGGAGACATTATTAGGTCTGAAATTCAGTGGATTCAGCAAAGCCAGTGAGGGCAGTTCACTCTCACATTTTCTGTTGTTTTACTAGAGAGCAGTGCTTGCAGGCACAGGGACAAGGAATTATTGGTCTTGCTCTTCCACCTCCAACAGCTGATTTAGGGATGGAGGCAGCAGTGCCCGAGGGGAACTCAGCACTCGGCTGTGAGGGCTGTCTGTGACCATGGACACTCATCCATAGGGGCTGTCTGTGACCATGAACACTGAGCTTTGGGGACTGTCTGTGACCATGGACACTCATCCATAGGGGCTGTCTGTGACCATGGACACTCATCCATGGGGACTGTCTGTGACCATGAACACTGAGCTTTGGGGACTGTCTGTGACCATGGACACTGAGCTTTGGGGACTGTCTGTGACCATGGACATTCATCCGTGGGGACTGTCTGTGACCATGGACACTCATCCACGGGGACTGTCTGTGACCATGGACGCTCATCCATGGGGACTCTCTGTGGACACTCGGCCAGGGGGGCTGTGTCCTCTCTCTCCTCTGTCTCCTCTGACCGCCCTTGACCTGTGAGTGCTGTGGGGTTGCATGCTTGATCCAAGCTTTTCCTTTTGTTCTCCACATCTGGCTGAGGGAGGAAGGCTGCCAGGGCTGGAGGGAAGGGTGGGATGTGGCGAGGGGGACCTGAGGCTGCTGAGGCTGTAGCAGGGGTGGGGGATGCTGAGTGCAAGGGGGAGCGAGGGGAGCTCCTGTGCTGGGACAGGGAGATCCCTGGCACAGGGACAGGGATCCCTGGCAGGCACAGGGACACGGAGCAGCGGCTGCTTCGGCCAAGCTGTGGCATTTCCTAGGAACTCCACAGCCTTGTCCAAGCCACTTCCCACCCCCTCCTGCCTCTCCCTGTGCTTTTATCTGAGTCTGCACACTGACAGGGAGATGGGCTGTCCCTCAGAGCGCTGCTCCAGGACCTGCCCAGCCAGACTCTGACTGGGATTCAGCAGTGTCCAGCTGAATCCAGCCTTGGGAAGGACAGACTCTTCTCCTGGGACTCTGCAGTATTTCTCTTTTCTCTGACCAGCTAGTTCTCCAGCCCCCATCTCAGCAGACTAGGAGGAAGCTTTTCCTTTGTTCCATTCCAGCCCTGCTCTCCATGGTTCCAGCTGCTCGGGGAGAAGCTTGCACACAGCACAGGAAAGAGGGAATGTAGGAGAAGGAAGGGGGTCCCAGGGCAGTGGCACATAACCCACAGGATCTGTTAACAGAGGGTTAACAGATAGCCCTCTGTTATCTCTTTAACAGAGGAAGATGGAGAGCATTTTTCTGAAGCAAAGATGAAAAATGTTTCTGTTTCTCTTGGTTTCCTATCAAGCTGGAATTAATACCTGGAAAAATATCAACATTTTAAAATCATAAAACACTGGGACTGACTTCTTTTGCCTGGTTTAAAGAGAGGCCCTGGAAAAGATATGATCCTTAATGTTGTTTTGTATGGGTCATTAGTAATTCAGATTTTCCATAAACAATATCCCGGTTTACCCTGTTGTTATGAGAAGTAGGAGAGAGAAATAAAAAGAAGTACAGAAATAAAGGAAAGAGAAGGAAAGAGAAGAGGGAAAAGAGAGAGGGGGGAAAAAGGAAATTTAATAACCAACTTGTGATTTGATACCTAATTCTCAGTCAAGCATGCACAAAAACTTGTAGGAGGTACTGGCCAAATGAGTAACAGTCAAACATTAAATATATTAAATAAATGTGAGAATTACACCAGTGCCTGCAAAGAGATGATTTACCAAACTGCAGCTACTCTAAAGGCAAAGCACAGGCAAGATGTGAGAAACCAATGCTCAGTGCAGGAGGCAAATCCCCTCCCAGGGGTCCTGGGTGATGGTTTGAACCCAGCCCAGGCACGAAACTCCCCCAGATGTGTGAGGTGAGGAGGAGGAAAAGAGTGGAGAGTCCCAGTGGGTCTGAGAGCAGCTCTGAGCCCATGGGAAGGGGAAGGCAGGGAACTGTCCATCTGTCTGTCTGTCTGTCCATCTGTCTGTCTGAACCAAAGGCATGGACAGCTCATGCTCCTCCCCTGTGGTTCCAGGGAAATCTGGCCCAGGCCAACGTGGAGTGGATCCCCTCTTGGGAAACCAGCCCTTGCACAGGGAACTGTACAAACCTCTCGCCCAAGATGCATCCCTTTGTGCCTGGACAAAAGTGACACCAGGGACAGGCCAGGGTGAGAATAACCCATATCTGCTTCCCACCTGCATTTTGTCAGTTGGGATCAGCACTGCTCGGGGAGCTCTGGGCTTCACAGGGGGTTTTGCTGCTCTGAACCCCTGCCAGGATAACCCCCCAATTCCCAGGCGGCTTCTGGGACGTGGCAGGATCCTGTGAGCTTGAAATATCCCTGCTTGCAAACCTGAGCTGGCAGCCTGCTGCCTTTTAAATCACACAGAGGAGTCTGGGGACAGTTTTAGGAAACTGTTAACTCTCTTCTGGGCTTTGTTAGGCAGGCTGAGCTCAGCCTGAGCGGAGCGTGCCTGGTACTGCCAGGAATCCTGCAGCAGAGCTCGGTGATTACCCGGCTACCTCTGTGCCTCTTACTCACCAAACAAGCATTAAATCTGTCTCATTTCGTGATAAAACATCACCACAAGTAAACCATTCCCATCTGTGTCTCATTATGAGAGGCAGAGCCTTGATCTCAGCCTTGCTCATAAAACCTGCCATTCCCAAGGTATTCCTGCCACCTTGGCCACTCAATAAATAAAAACTTGGAGACTTGAGCTATTTTCTCCCAAATTAAGAGGAAGACTCCCATCGATAAGGTTGTCACTCCAACGGGGTTCTAATGACCTGCTCTCTTATTGCAGAGGCAGCGCTGAAAACCCTGGGCTCTTACGGTTTACCTTCAAAGACTTTGTGAAAAGTACTGCAGAGTGAGAATGTTTGGAGCGAGATCCAATCTTCTGTCAGGTCTCAGTGCCACAAGCCAGTCTAGATTTGACTTTTTAACTCCCAGGAACAGTCTGGTACAAAATTGTGTTTTCTTCTGAAGCCAGTGAGGAGGTGGGATTTACCCCAAATGAGAACAGTAAACATCAGAACCAGTGACAAGTGACCTTACACACGGTCACTGCACTCCAGTTTTACCAGAGGCAGCTTCCTCCTCTGCAAACAAGTATCCTGCCTAAATTCAGCAGGAAAAAAGCAGGAGAAAACCCACCCAACTTTCTTTGATGCCCTGATGTGGTTTGGTCTATTCAGATGTTAAAGCAATGGTTTATATTTGTATTTATACAATCCTGTATAAATCTGTTCAAGCAACCCAAAAGCTGGACTTACTGAAGAATAGAGGAAACTAAACACGATGAAGAATTTGAAATAAGTAAGAGCTTATTTAGAGCATCAGTTCAGTCACGTTGGCTTCTCACCAAAGATTATATATTTTTATATATATATATAGCCATGCATGTGGCACCGTGCATCCAAGGGCCAAGAGCACAGAGTGGTTGTGCCAATTCAACCTCCAGTGAAATCTTACTCATGAGTTTACTCATCCCTTCTCATCTGTGCCCAGCTCTCCGGACCCACCACAACCCTGATAACACCCTGATAACAGCCCCTGCTCTGCCAGCTGCTGGGCCTTGAGCTGTGTGAGCACACTGTGAAGGACTGACCCAGCTGGGGAACCTACTGAACAGGAAACAATCGGAGCAAACTCCTCCAAAAAGAGTGGAACAAGATGATCCAGGCTGCTGCCTTGCCAAGTTCGAGCGTGGGAATGAGCTGAATGGTCCCAGACTCTGGCTCGTGCCAGAGCTCAGGAGCGTGGCTCTCCCAGGGATGAGTGGGCATGTGAATGTCAGCAACAGCCCTGATGGCTTTTGCAGGAGCTACTTTTGGCTTATTTCTGCTGTGGGATGGGTGTCATTTCCAGGAAGATCTGGTCGCCCTTCCCGTTGTCTCTCTGGAAGGGGGGAGTTCAGTCCCGGGGAAACACTGAGTGACACATCAGACACACCTCAGCCCAGGCTGCAACCTTTCATCTGGGGGCTGCATAGCAAAACCTACTGGGTATGAGGAAAAGAGAGAAAAATTCAAATGAAAAATGAAGCACATTCTTTTTGCAGCAGCAACTGGAACATCTCCTCAAGGGCAGGGGTAAACACCCCTCTGGAGAGGAAGAGTGAGCCTCAGCCTCCAGAAATCAGTGATCAGAGCAGGATCGCCCTGCCTGCAATTTGTCTTTGGGCAAAGAACACAGGGCAGGATTCAGGACAGGATCTTCCACGATGTGAGCTGTGAGAACACAGCTTGATGGCTGTTTTCACATTCCATGACTCAGGACAATCGCCCTGAGCAGTGCTAGCGGCTCGAGGAACTGGGAATTACTGTCCACTGAATATTGCCCTACCAGTGCTTGGTGAGAAATAATTCCTGTCCCCACAATCCCTGTTTGCTGGGTTTGCCTCAGCTTCCGACATCAATATTAAAGACATAACTTTGTAATTCTGTCTAGGATAAATTTTGCCCTGGATCAGGTTTGAGGGGACCCTTTAGGAGCTGCCTGAGGGGCTCAAGGGCCAGCCCTGCATTGTTCCCCCAGCCCAAAGCACTCTGTAGGCTGGCGAGCACAGCCTAGGCTTTTGGCTTTGGAGCTGTTAGTTCCAGGAAAAAGAGCTCATGTTTAGGTTAACTTTTCCATGGCTGTTAATGGAAAACCACACTGCAAGAGAATGTGTGGAAAGGTTACAGTTTTGTTCTCAGGCTCTGCTGCCTGTCAAGAGAAATCTGTGAGCTGGGACGTTGGGATGGGTTAAACAGCAGCTCCCTGTCAGTGCCTGTGTGGCTTTGGGTCTGCAGGGACAGGGATCACCAAGCAGTAACACGGACACGTGTAGGGGTGTGGGGTGACCTGGGGGTCTGCACGGCTGGTTTGCCTCTCAGGTCTGGAAAGAGACCATGTCTGGTGTGTGAACCAGGGGGATTTGAAATCCTATCTCCTGCTTTCTGTTCTTTGCTTCAGGAGGAGGTTTCTATTCACGACACTGAAATCAGGCAATTACCTTATATCTGAATTTCCTCATCTCTAAAATAGGCTCCTAATTCAAAATAAGGCAGGACCCAGGGAATTTTCCAGGATGACACCTTTTGCTCGTGTGCTTTGTGATGTTCCTCATTAATCAGTAATACCTGGCCATCCCCACATCACCCTTCACTGTGGCTGCTCTGTAACAAAACACATCTTGTGCCTTTCAGTGAACTCGCTGGAGGTTTGTGTGGCAGAATTTGCACCTCAGTATCCAATTATGAACAAATAATTGCAGCTTTGGGGATGTTTTCATTGGACTTGTGCACTCCAAGCCCAGGTCCAGGCTACCTGCTACATTCCTTCTTATTCTTTCATACAGCCCTAATAACGCAGCCATAAGTGAAACCAGAATTCCTGCATGCCAGCAGTACTTAATGGGCTTCACAGCTCCTCCTGAACCTGCCGGGGGCTGTTTCCTGCCAGTGCCAAACGCCTGGTGACAAATCCTCAGTGCTGACTCTAAATATACCTCTGAAGCCTGCCTTTGGTCACCCCTGCCTGAGTCACCGGTGGGACGTGAGGTACGAGGTGCAGGTGCCTGCTGCTGGCAGGGGCACGAAGGAAAGGGGGGAATCACTCCTCCAGAGTCCTGCACTCCCTTGGAGCAGACTTGGTGTGTCCCCTTCCCTCAGGCACACACGGGTGGCACACAGCAGGTACCTGCAGCTTGCAGTGGGACACCAGGGACAGCAGAGCTGGGAGGGAGGGAGGGAGGGAGCCCCTGGAGCACAGCAGCATTCCAGGAAGCAGCACAAGGCCCGCTGGGGTTGTGCTGCCCACACAGGGTGGCTGCTGCCACCGTGTCTCTTCATGGCACTGACAAGTTTGGAATTTGTACAGGTGTTATCCAGACTGGACCAGGAGGCTCTGCAGGTCCCAGGACTTACAGGCAGTGAATGCCAGGGTGGCCCAGGGAGCTGCAGCTCCCACACCACCGAGGTGATGCTTCCAGCCCTCTGCTGTGGCACTGCTCTGGTGGGAGCCCCTGTCCATCTCCTGGACCTTTGTCTTCACAGCTTTCATCCTAGCCCTTCGGTCTGACTCTGTTTGCTCTTTTCACACTTGGCGCAGGTTGTTTGCCCAGGTCCTGCAGGTTTTCACCCCCAGGATGGGGTTGTGGCCAGGGAAAGCCAAGGACTGAACTAAGCTGCACTTTAAGTCATCCCTTCCTGCCTTGGACTCCAGGTGAAGCATCTGCTGCTGGTGCTTCTGGCTGTGGGTGCTTTGTGTGCCTTTTAAGTCCCTGAAGGCCCCTGGCTGCTGCTGATGTGAGACCCAAGATTCCCCTCACAACTCCTCAGTGCACAGGGAACCAGACACAGTCCAAATTTTTCAGCTGGGGCTGCTGCTTATTTCCAGAGATTTATTGCAATCCCACAAGAAACAATGACCTGGCTTTCCCATAAGGACAAGGAGAGCGAGCCCAGCCCACTGCTGGAAGCTGCAGGGGGGAATCACAACACCAACACAGCATCCACACTCACCCAGTAAGGACCACAAACTGGAGGGATGGGTTTTCCAGACATCTGCCACAAGGTGATTCTCTCTGCAGCTCTCTGAGTTCTAAGAACCTGAACACCCACTGAACAAATGTGCAATGTTCTCTGTGAGAATTCACACACCTGGACACTTTTCTGAGTCTGGTCTCCTGGGTTCTGCAATTCCACCCCCACACACAGCATTACCTCCAGGAAGGGTTTTACTCCAACAGTTATTTCATTTACCCACAGCTGCAGAACTACTCACTCCACGCAGGGGAAAGTTTGATCTGGGGTGTTCCATTGGCTTCTTTTGCCTGCTGCTCTTTAAAACAAACGAGGAACCCCTTTTCTTTCTCAGCTCATTACACCAAAGGCTGCCCTTTCCATGAGCCCCACACAGGAATATCCTGGGGCAGAGCCTGCCCAGCCCCTCACTGCTCTGGAAACCTCAAGTCAACACTGACATGGGCTGATTTCTTGTCTCAGTTCAAACCATACTTTACATTAAGGCTCAGCTTGTAAAACCGCTCGTGATGGCTTCAGTGCTGTACTAAAATCTGGACAAACCCTGTTCTCAGAGGAGCAAAATGCAGTGGAGTGTTTGGGGCTTGGGAGGATGGGAGGGAAGAGGAACTGGAGGGGAAACGCAAGCACCTGCCCTGGCACCAAGAGGAGAGGTGGGACTGAGCGAGCCGGACAAACCCACACCACCATCCCTGTGCTTGCACCTGGGCTTCTGTCCTCTGGCAAACACAGATATATTCTGCAGGTTTTGTGCAGTTACACCCCCCAACGGTCTGATTCCCTGTCCCACTCATCCAGAGGAGGATTGCTGTGACCTGCAGGGGTCTGGCACTCCCCCCCCACAGCCCAACCTGCAGGGGCAGTGCCTGCTCCGGGCTCTAACTCAACTGCACACAAACACAATTCCATTTTGGCTGGAACTCCACACTGCTGCTTCATAGAGCCATGGAATGGGTTGGGGTGAAAGGACCTTAAAGCCCAATTCCACCCCCTGCCATGGGCAGGGACACCTTCCACTATCCCACGTTGCTCCAAGCCCCATCCAACCTGGCCTTGGACACTTCCACGGATGGGGCAGCCACAACTTCTCTGGGAATTCCATCCCAGCCCCTCACCACCCTCACAGGGAAGAATTTCCTCCTAATTTCCTCTCTGGAATCTGCATGGGAGCTGTGCATGGGAGAATGAACTAGCAAGAAAAACTGTTCCTTGTGGTTAGAGGAGGATTTGAACTACATTAACAGAATATTCCAGCTGGTCTCACAGATCCCCTGTTTAGAGTTCAGATGAATTAGTTCCCCCCACAGTGTCCCAGTGGTTCTCCCTGTGACTGCCTGTACTTTCTCTTATCCCTTGCCTCGGATGGGGCTGAATTCCTGGTTTGATTTTACACCTGTACAGCCCCTGGCAGGATGGGTTTGGTTTTAGCTGGCACCAGGAACACACCACCACAATGAACGAGGCCCCAGGGTATGTGGCAGCACTGTCCCAATTTTTTCAGCTCAGATTTAATTTCCTTCCATTTCAGCACTGTGTGGGAAGTGAGAGACAACGACTTATTTCCCAGATTGGTCTTTGCAAGTACGCAGCATTCTCCACCAGACAGGGACAGTCAAGGAAAGGAGACTTGATTTTCTAGGGGTTTGGATTTGCCAGAAATAGAGACGTTCACATTCCTCAGTTGGTGCAGCAGCCAGTGCTAATCCCCCTGTAAAAAACCCCATTATTGCAGCAGATTAAAGATAATTCAAAGAAATAAGAAAGGACAGAGAAGAAGGAAATGTTACTGTGGTAATGATTCAGGCTGATTCTTTCCTCCTCTGCATATTTGAGACACAGTGATGGTCACCCTGTCAGCTGGGGACACTCAGGAGGGCTGTCCCATGAGGCAGCTCCTGGCACAGGTGCCAAAGGGACAGACTTGGCAAAGTGCTTGCTACAGGTCTGAAACACACAGCCCTGGCCTGCAGACCCTGCATCTCCGCACTGGTCATGTCCCTCTGCAAAGCTGGGTGCTGTGAACAGCCGTCCCTGCCTGGTGCCCATCCTTCACAGCCACTGCCCAGTCCCTGCCTTCACTCTCACAAACGCTTTGGGAGAGAAAAGACGTTGGATTAGCTGCATTTAGAGGGCTGGAAAAGCCTCTGAGAAATGGAAGGTGACTGAGTGGCTTGGTCAAGGCCCCTCTGTGTGTCCCTGGCAGAGACAGGAGTGACTCCAGGCTTGGGCTCCCAGTTTAGCACCCAAACCTCAGGTCTCCCCTCTGCCACCTGAGAAGAGCCCAGAGCCCAGCTCTGTTGGACACCCTGGATGTGGAATTACAATAGCAGGATGTAGTTAACAGAGCTCTCCATCTCCACAGTGCTTTTCTGTGGTGGAGGTTCAAGAAGTTTGGCTGTAAACGTCTGATTTCATACTCCGACTGTTCTGTTTATATAAAGACCAATTTTCATGTCAGCATGTGCATTTTCCTTTCCTAGTGAAAAGAACAATTGTGATTATTTTAATGGGGACATTTTTTTAATGTATTTGGTGGCCTCACCCTCATCACAACCAACCACACTCGGTAGCAGAGCCCTGTCCCTGACACCCAACATGGGGTGATCCCACCAGAAAACTTCCCAAACCATCTTAGTTCTGGAAAAAGCTCTTCTCCCTGAATATCCATTGATTTAGGTAGGATACATCTCTACACATAATTACACATAGGTTTGTTATACTTTTTCTCTGTATATCTTTTTCTCTGTATTCCTTCTATATCTATATTTACCTACTCAAGCACAAAGTGAAGATGCAATTAATGCTATGCAATGACAAATCAAAACACAATTTTTGCTCCCTGATTGAAGAGTTCCTGGCCAAGTCTGAGCTTGAAACAAATTTCGATAATCTCATAAATTCCTGACAGAACAATGTTTATCAAGGAAGTGCAACTGACACTTCAAAGAGACATGAATTGTTTGTGTCCTGTGAGCAATTTGCACAAAGAAGCATTCCTGTATTCCATTATAAAAGTGATAAAGTTCTCTAAAAAATGTATATATTTTTACATCATCTCTATCCGATGATGTTTCCAATATAAAAATAACCTCATTAATGCTGACAAGAATGCAAACCTAGTCCCTTGAAAATGTGAGACCACAGGAATCCCATGTGATCTCACTTCCTTGCCTCATTGGAACCAGCTGTGTCTGTTGGTAACCTCAGGCCCTCTCTCCCCAGGTCTGACTCCAAAAACCAGAATTTCATCATCTTTTTGTACATCTCAGCCTCTCTAGGTGCACTTCAAAACAGGTCCTGAGCATCTCCGTCTTCTCCTTTTGCTTTGGGATAACAAAGGAATTGTTAAAAGCCTCCTTCACACCGGGCCAAGGCTGCTCCAGGGTTTGTTCCTGCTGAGGCAGCCAGGGGCTGGCAGGGGCTGCAGGGGCAATGGCACAGTCCGAGTGGCTGGCATGGACACTGGAGCTGTGCAGGAGCTGTGGCTCAGGCTGGGGCTGTGCTCTGGGCAGGGATTCCTTCCCTTCTGGCACTTCTCCTTGGAGGAGTCTCCGGTCTCTGTTTTCAAACCCATCTAACCCTTATCCCACACTCCCTGCCCTGTTATTCCAAAGCTGTTCCTGCTGCAGGGAGGGCACAGCCCCAGCACACGGTGTCCCCACGGTCATTAGGAGGTCCAGGGCATGAACAGACAAGAGGCAAAGACAAAGGAGTGTCTGAGGTCACAGGGAGCAGGAGGAGGACTGGAATCTTCAGCCCCCACATTATCCACTGCAATGTACATAAACTGGGTTAGTCACTGCCCCTGCAGCAGCGTCTGGTCCCAGGCTGCCGTGAACCTCAGGGCAGGGGACATCTTTCCTGACGATTTCAAGGATCCCTGGAAGCTGCGTGGGCTGCAGCAGATAAACAGCAACAGTTACTCAACGCAGGGTTTGAAGTGGAATCCGTGTTTCATTCTATGCAAGGAATCTTCTGAACAGTTCAGCTCATGTGCTGGCAGGGGATAAAGTCACTGATTACAGCAAGGGATTGCTTATATATGAAAATGATGTAACCCTGGGATTCAGTCCAACTCCTGTTCAGGCTCCAAAGCAAACAGAGATGCCTTTCAGTCAGTTTTCATCTGGCCTCACTTTTTTATCTTGATCAGTGGGTGAATTAAGGAGCCATTCGACAGCACTGAGTCTGAAATCTGCTTCCCTTTGTTCAGGAAAGAGAAGAGAAGGAAGGAGGTACAAACTGCTGTCAAAACAGCTTCTCCTTGTAGTTTTTAGGAATATCATATGGTCAAAGGCTCCTGTGTGCAAATTCCAAGCTCCTCTTTACGAGCCATACATGGTGCCTGCAAGGGTTTGAGTATTTATCCAGCCTGAGAAGACTCCCTGTGGTGAGTGTTTGATCTGGTGGCTCCATTAGAGGCTGCTGGTGCCCGTGGGATGCTCTGCTAACCCTGGTTCTGTTATTCCCAGGGCATGTCCATGGCTGGCAGCAGGTACAGGGCTGGCAGCTGGTACAGGACCTGCTGCTTTATTGCTGAGTAACTCTGAGCTGTTTATTCAGCTTGTGAAGTCCACCAGGAGCAGCTGCACTGAAACGGAGCTGATCAGTCTGGAACTGCTCTGGGCACCTGCCAGAGAGACAAACCAGAGCCCAGCATTCCTGGGAGCACCTGGGATGGGAGTGAGGGGTCACCTGGTCCCCTGCAGCACTGGGATGGAGTTGGGCAGTCAGGAGAAAGCTGGAAAGGTGAAGCTGCCCTGGCCTGTGCAGCAAGACCTCAAAGCTGCAGCTGCCACCTGGAGCTGCCTGGAGCCCCTGCCCAGCAAGGCTGGGTTTGCACTGGGCAGCAGGGCTGACATTTCAAACCATCTGTGTCCCCACACCACGGCCTGGAGTCGCCAGAAGCAGCTCTGAAGGGCCCCTTTGCTGCCAGGCTGGGGAGGGCACTCCTGCAGCTCTGCTTCCCAGCAGGACAGGATCAAAGCCAGACCTGCCCATGGACACCTCGGAGAGCCTGGGGTCAGCACTGGGGATTTTGCAGCCTGGTGAGGACCAAGTCTGTCCTCGTGGCCCCGGACCAGAGGAGCTGTGTGGAGTCCCAGGGAGAGGCCACAGGAACTCACACGTGGGCTCACCACTGCCAAAACCTCTCACAGCTCTACCCTGGCAAAGCCTGCACCGGGAGCACCGGGCTGGGAGAGCACCCACGTGTGTGTGTGTGCAGTGCAGGGCTGCCTGGGGGTGAGCCTCCTCCCTCAGCATCTGCTCCAGGAGCACCCAAACCTGTTGGATTCAGCCCAGTCTGCAGGTCAGCCCCGGGAGGTGACATGTCACCTCAGAGTGCTGAGACCACCTTCCCCACAGTCCCTGCCAGCCACCAGGCCCACCACATGCTCAGCTCTACTCCTGGGACATGGCCAGGTCTATAAATAAAAGTTCTTGCCTGGGCTGTGCCTCCATCACAAAAGTAGCCCTGACTTTGGCCAGCAAAGGGGTGAAATGGGGGCCAGCAAAGGGCTGTGAGTGTTGTTCCAAGCCAGGGAGGTGCCAAGGACTATGGCCTGGGTTGGGGGGAGGAAATGATGGACACATTATTAAGTTTCTATTATCAAACACCCACTTCAGAGCCAGGGCTGTGTTCATATGCAATCAGAGGCCCTCTCATTGTGATTCTGGTGAAGCCTCCAAAGTACTGGCCGGGACTGGATCCAAGCCCATCAGCACCAGCCCGGGCAGGGGACTCTGTCACACAGCTCTTTACACAGGGAGAAATTTCCCATCATTTCAGTGCAACATCTGATCCTTTTCTTTGGCAACACTGTCCTACAGACACAGGTTTCGAAAAAGATTTCCTGTGGAATTGCTCCTTTTTGCTTATATTTTTCCTTGCAAGGAAAGCAGACTGTTCATGGTGCCCTGACAGCTGCAGTTGGGACTGGCAGGTATTTCCATGCTGCCATTCCCATCAGCTCAGCACTGACCTTCCCACTGGATTTCCAATGACACCAAAACAGGAATGTGTTTTACAAGATAATATTTGATGTTTGCTGACCTGGGAGAAGCCAAGAGCCTTGGAGTAGCCTGAATCATGCAGCCTTTGTATCCTAAGGTTGGACTTGCATTTAAATTTCTCTTAGAGGAACAGTGGCACAGAGGGGAACAGAGGGACCTGGTGGGGATCCAGCAGGGCTGAGAGTCTCCTTATTCTGTGAGGTGCAAATTTTGCAACTATTTTTGCAAGCTTTTGCTTTTCTTTTTGACTAATTTGGCTCCCAAGGCACAGTTGTAGTTTTTGGCAGTTCAGTTAACAGCAACATTGCCTCATCCCTTCTTGGTCCCTTGAACAGAAGCCTCTACTTTTGTAAAGCCAACCTTGCCAATGCCCAGTAAAATCCCTTTCTACAGCTGCAAAGGAGAAAGTGAAGTAGGGCAGACTAAAACAAGCATCCAAATCATGGGAATGTCTGTATCAAGATGGGAGATGACTCAGAAATCGTGCAGCTGAACCAGTGCTTGAAAGCTGGATGCTTCTCCTTAGTCTAAATCTGAAGGAGGGAAACAAAACCCACACATTTTTGCTGAATAGGAAAGGGAAAAACCTGAACTAATTCTGCCATATCAGCTGTGTAAACTAATGAAAGCCATTCCAGTGTTTTACAGGGAGTTCTCAGATTGGTTTTGCTTGTGCTGTTGAGGGTGACATCACCTGGGAATTATGTCACTGCTGTGGAGGGATAAACACAAACTGCTCACTTAAACCTGACCGTGATTAACAGCAAGGGTTTGATGTTCTCTAACACGCCATTATTCAGAGAAGACACACTCAAGCTCATGGGTTTGGTGACATGAAGGAAAACAAATGTTCTAAGAGCTCACAGAAGGGCCTGGAAGTGCTTCCTATCTACACAGGGAAGTGCCCAAACAAAGGAGCCACCTGGAGAGAAACAGGTATTTGAGCAGCTCTAAGTCTGGGTGCATTTTCAGCTCCTCTTTCACACTAAATTAGACTGCCCAGGTCAGAGATCCTTTACAGCACAACTCAATCACCGAGGGCTTGATTGTCTCCGAGGCTGGGTCACCTCACACCTCATGGGCTGCTTCTGCTGGTGCCCGTGCTCCAGGACACAAGGGTGTGTCCAGGGATTTGTCACTGCACAGACTGGAGCCTCTGGAGATTGCCTGGAGATTGCTGTTACCTGTGAGAGTTATGCTGCTCTGGATTCCCCCCAGCATAAATGGAAGTGGCATCTGTCATATAAATAATTTTAGCTTGTTGAGTCAAAAAAATGATTCACAGAATAAGCATTCTTCAAGTCCTGGTTTCTGAGGGATAATTGCCAGGCACCAGCAATCTGTATGTTCCCAACTTTTCTCCCAGAAATCAGAATCAGTGATGACATTTTAGCAAATCTCTCCCAGGAAGGAATAAAATATTAAACCTTTTAATACACAAAAGATCCTGTATTCAATAAAAATCCCCAAAGGGAACCAAATGCTACAGGCCTATGATTCTCCACCAAAAAATTATATCGTTGTTTCATGTGCAGTTGAGTTTCTTGAAGCCTTCACAGTGCTGCAGTTACTTACACTTTGGGACAAATATATTCCTGAAACAACTCCAAGCTCTTTGTTGATTCATGTCAGGGGTGTGTGACTGACTGCATAAGACATTAATCTAACTGACATTTTCCACCATGAGGGGAATTTAACGAATGCAAATCACAGAATCACAGAATATCCTGAGCTGGAAGGGACCCACAGGGATCATCAATCCAGCTCCTGACCCTGCACAGACACCCCAACAATCCCACCCTGCCTCTGGGAGCGTTGTCCAAACGCTCCTGGAGCTCTGGCAGCCTTGGGGCCGTGCCCATTCCCTGGGGAGCCTGTTCACTGCCCCAGCACCCTCTGGGGGAAGAACCTTTCCCTGATATCCAACCTAAACTTCCCCTGGCACAGCTCCAGCCATTCCCTGGGGTCCTGTCAGACAATGCAGGAATATCCCTTACTATTCATTAGAATTCATTAGAATTCATCCTGTAATTGATGGAGAGCAGCTCTGTGCTCTAAGAGCAGACTGTGCTGGCTCTTCCCCGGGTCTTTCTGTGCCTGCACCTGGACAGTTCACAGGTGAAACCCCATCAGCCAAACCCCACGAACTGTTTGCAAACAGAGCTGACAGATGTGACTGAGAGTTTGCTCTAAGCTGGCAGCAGCGTCTGCCTTCAGTCCCACATGTAAAGGCAGTCAGAAGGGTTTGTTTTTCCCTGCTGTAAGGAAAGGTTTGGAGGCACTGGTACCTTGTCTCCTGGCTGGGGACGCATCACGGACACACGGTCGTATCCTTTCCGCAGCAAGACCCAGAGGGCATCCAGCTTCCCCTGGAACGAAAGGAAACAGGGTGTTTGTCATGCTCTGTGCACAGTGCAGGGCAGGGACAGCACTGCCTGGACCCACACGGGTTTTACTCCATCATTTCCAGGGCCTGTAGAAGATGCTGGAGAACAATGTTTTCTCTCAGAGGAGCTTGCTCTGAACTCGCTGCAGGTGCAAAGGAAGAGCTTGCAGATGCCTGACAGACAACAGCATGTCTGACCTTTCCAAAGGTAAGGTGTGACTCAGACACCTCCTGGGCTCAGAGAGAGACTAACACTGAGGTCCTGGTGTGCGCAGCTCCTGACACCACTGCCAGCAAAACGTTAAACCAGCGCGGGCGGTGAGCAGTGAACTCAGCGAGGCCATTCCCACCTGCTGCGCCTCCTGCTCCGGCTGAGCAGCTCTGCTCTCCGGCTCCAGGGGACCACTGTGACATGTGGGAAAGAATTCTGATTTATGCTCAGAGCAATTGCTGGGGAGAACTGAGTGCAAACCCATGTCTGCAGTGCCAGGAGAGCCGAGCCCCAGCCAGTGCTGTGTGCTGTCCAGGTTGCCTCTCCTGGCAGCCACCAAGAGACGTCTCACCTGGACTCCCCAGGCCCTCCCATGTGTCAGCTCGTATTTGCACCTTTTCCAGGCAATAACACCGGTCTCTCCAAGCCCTCCAGCCCCACTCTGAGCTCAGAGGCAGGAGCTGTCCCCTCGCTGGGTGGTCTCACACCCCACACACCCAGACACACACGTGTGCACAGGCACAGACCCAGACGAGCTCTGCTCAAACCCCCTTGTGTTGAAACCTCTTGTAGACAGAGAGTTGGGTTGATGTGTGGTCAGACCCTCCCTGCCGTTCCCGTGGTGCCTCTGCAGCACAGCCTGAGCGTTCATCCCTGACTGGAATTCAGCAGCCAAGCCCCTGGGAACTCCCCAGGCGAGCTGAGCGAGGCCAGAAGGAGCAGCCCAGGGCCCTGAAATGCAGAAGTATCCACGAAATCATCTGCTCTGAAACATTGATCTGCTGCTGAAGGATTCCTGCTCTATCCCCCCTCCAACAGGCCAGGGTTTCACTTCCAAGATGGACTCAGCTCCTGGGAGAGCTGTGGGAGGGTTTACAAGAGGGCACGCCTTGGCTGCCTCAGGGCAAGGTTACAGACACGTCACAAATCAAGATTATCTGATCAAACTCTCTTCATAGTAACTTCATTTGACCCTCAGTCTGTTAAGAACACAATACCCTGAGATTTGCAGGAATTTCTGGGAAGGGTTAACAACACACAGTATTTATTAATGTTTCCATGAGTATTGTTCAGAATGCTCCAAGTGCTGTGATATTAGAGCAAGAACCATGAGCTAAACCCCTTCTAGAAGTAGCAAACTTTATTGTACCTGCAGAGATAAGCTATTCTGAGGATGTACAGAACTGTCCCTTAGTACAGAACTATTTTCTGCAGATAAGAGGGTCAAACCCAAAGACCAATCCCTCACTGGATCCAGGAAATCCTGTTTGGATCCAGGAACACCTGTCTGATCACCTCCTGTTTTGTGGAAATAAAGACCACAAAACCTTTGTAATAACAGAATTGCCTCGTGTAACTGTTGTGGGACAGAATTAACAAATGGGAATGTGAGCTGGATATTGCAGAGGTGGTGGGGAGAGAGTGAGGAGCTTCATTCAGAGTAAAGCAGATGGTTTTCCTGAGGGCCTGGGTCTGGGCAGTGAACTCCGTGTCTGTGAGGGCCAGACCTGCCAGTCGGGGTGTTTGGGAGGTCCCCTGTCACCCCAGGCCTCTGGTATCTCACTAAAGACTCCCTTTCATGGGAGCAGAGTCCTTCTCCTCCCTTTTCAAGGAACCATCAGGGCCATAATCCTCTCTGGGATCTCTATCCCTCAGCCAGTGTGTTCAGCCAATGGTTCAAAGCTTATTTGGGAGTTGGAGGGACAGATGGGTGGAGGCAGACACGTAGAATGACTGCATAGAACTTGTTTCCATAGGATATGGGGAAAAGACTTCCTAAGGTGAGAGCCAGGAAAGTCTGTTATTCTCAAAGGAAGAAGCAAGAAACTTTTCTGTCAGATTCTTCTGCATTTGGACAGCAGAACCCTTTAGACCTGAGGGAAGCCACCCCTTCTATCCCAATCCATCTTTCCCCCTACAGCAGAGCTGGTTGAAGCTCTTGATCTCCTGTCTACTCTGACAGCTTAAGAAATAAGTACCTTTTTCTTCCACTTCTCCTTTAGGAAACCAGAGGCAAAACGACAACTTTCCATGGAACAAAAAAAAAATATCCTTTTTACTCTGCAGTCTTAATTTCCAAGAGCCTACTGAGATTTCTTGGGAAAAGCCAAGAGCTCCATCTTTGGGAGCCTCAGGGTCTGTCTGAGACATCTGGGTGGAAGAGAGGGAGTGTGCATCATGGAAAGGATGATGTTGGTTGAAGAAACGAAATGGCAATGCTTTCACTTGGAAACAGAAACCCCCTGTGCTCTCCATGGATGGGCCGTGTCTCCGTGCCTGGAACTCCTCTGCAGTTGAAGTACAAGGTCACTTGGAGAAAAAAGAGAAAGGTCTGGAGGCAAACAAAGCCTGGAGTCCTACTGGATCTGAAACCCAGAGGAGGAAAGAGTCAAGGCAGATGACAAATGAAGGAGGGCACAGTTCCAGCCATTGCTTTAACATGAATGCATTTTGTCCTGAATTCATGGTTCATCCAGCGCTGCCCTGACCCTGGGCTACCCGATACCCACAGAGCTCCCGGGGCCTGCTGGGGCCAGGCAGAGGCACTTCTGTGGCTGTCTGTAAACCCAAGCTGCCCTTGGGCCTCTCAGGAGGGACAGTGGCTGGAGAACGTGCCAGGGACACACGGCCCGGGAAACGCTGGAGTGGCTTCCACGGAGGATTCACGTCAGGTTTCCTTTTGAGAGCACCACTTGTTGCTTCAGCCTCAGGTTGCAGCCAGGTGGAGGTCGGTCCCTTTTTCCAGATAACAAGGGACAGGATGAGAGGAGATGGCCTCCAGTTGCACCAGGGGAGGTTTAGGCTGGATATTGGGAAAAATTCCGGCATGGAAAGGGTTGTAAAGGCCTGGCACAGCTGCCTAGGGCAGTGGTGGACTCCCCATTCCTGGTGTTCAAAAAACACGTGGATGTGGCACTAAAAGACATGGCTTAATGGTGAACGTGGTGGTGGTGCTGGATGGATGGCTGGGCTTGAGGATCTTGGAGAGCTTTTCCAACCTCAATGATTCCATGACTCTCTGATTCACTCCCATCTACATTTTGTGCTGCCCCTCCCTGTCAGATGATTTGGCGAGTTTCTTAAGAAGTTTTCAGATTTGTCATTCTCCTTGGATTATCTGCACTGACTTTTCAAACAGTTGAGATGACATTTTAAAAGCAGGATAATCCAGTTGGCACCATGCTAAGAAGTAACAGCAGCAAATCAGAATAACAACAATAATAACCACAATCTGTTAAGTGTCAGTAGCCACATTTGGTAGCAAATAAATCTCTGGAGCATTTAAGAAAGCGATTTATCCATTCTCAGCTGTCTACCTACTTATAGACATTACCCTGGGAAGACTGAAAAATAGAGGGAAGAAGAACTCCATCATACAAACTCCAAAAGGCAGAACATTCTAAGTTGGGGCTGGTACTTGTGCAGCATGGAGAAGAGGAGGCCTGTGGCCAGCAAGATGGCTGTCCTAAAATGTGAATTTCCAGCTCCCTTGGTTCATTGCTCCTGAAGTTTAATTCCCTGCCCTTCTCCTTTACCCAGGATTGTTTCAAGCAGCTTGTTACAGGCATATTTATCTACTTCCCAAAGAGGTGTTTCAACCCACCCAGTGGAGGGGGTGGAAATTTAAATCTGCTTCAACCACAGTGCACTTGGAGCATGGGGATGAGGGAAAATTCAAGCCAAGTATCAGGGGACATTTCCTATGGGTGAGATCTGGGAGTCTGTGAAATTTTGCCCCCAAGAAGTGCTGGGAGCCTCTCTGTTATTTTAAAACCCCGACTGGACAAAGCAGGAGGGATTCAAGCCAGTGCTGCCCTGGCTGAGGGTTCAGCCCCAGGGAGCTCACAGGCTGTTCCCACCTTCCCTGCCTGCCATGGCTCCGGGAGAGCTTCCCTGCAAATCCATCTTCTGTGCTCACACCTCCAGGATGAGACTTTCTGCCAAGAGTTCTGATGAATTTTGCCAATTTTGTTAATTCCTTACTGCCCAGGGAGAGCAATAGTAGGATTCTGCTCCATAGGAGTGATCCTTCCTGGGTTTGGAGAGTGCTGATGACTGTCCATGAGGAAAGCGTTGGAGACAGTTATCCTGTCTCCATACACGTTTTGGGTGCAGCTCAGTAAGGGGTGTGGTGGCAATTAATAATTAGGTAAATTCTTGTCCAGGCTGCTAAATACTATCCAGATGTGGAACACTCCAAAGTTCTGGGAGTATTTGGATAAAGGGTTTTGTATTGGAACTGTCCTTATCCTATATACAATTGGAATGGTAGATAAGAGAGATATTTCTAAAGGAATTAAGAGTATATGTCACCCCTGAGATACTCTTAATATTTGTAGGCGCCCTTATAACTGAATTCTTCTTGTTATGAAGCAAAAGCTGTCCTGGAGTCAGAACTGAGCTTGAGCCCTACATACATTGAATCTTTTCTCCAGGCCCTTCTTGAACTTTGGAGAATTTCCATCCTGGACACAGATCTGCAACAAACCTGATTCCTCTTTCCAGAACTGGTTTCCCATCATGCAGAGCAAACCCTGAAAATTCACTGTAAGTCTCCTGGGGCTGTGATCCAACAGCATGAACTGGAGAAGGGGAGAAACTCAGCAGCATCTTCTGTGGGCAGGACCCAGCTCTCAAGGAGTGAGCTCAGGCGGTTGCACCCACATGGTTCCAGCTGCCTGAGCAGGTATTTGGGGCTCTTTGTGCTAAAATCAGTGTTTCTGCCAGCTCAGCTCCAAAACCCAACTGCACTGTCTCTTGGCTGGATGAGGTCACTTCCAGGAGCAAGGAAAAGCTCCCAGGTGGGCCTGGTGTGTTTTCCAAGTGCACTGATGCAAAATGACAATGCAGCTCGCTCAGGAGCAAGGGCAGCTCCGTGGGGTTGGTGTGTGCTGCATCCCCCCCTCGGAGCTGGAACTGCTGCCTCCAATCTGTCCCACTGTGGGAAGGAACAACCTTCGTGGACACATGTTGAAGTCATTACAACACAATTGCAAATGACTTGTTGGGAGGCTCTGTTTATTAGATGATAATCTTCCAGGGGGAAAAGAGGGGAGGCACAGGACCAAATTTTCAAGGAGGCTCACGTTTCCGGAACCCCCGGACACCACCCTGACTCCCCTGTGCATCCTGGCCGCTCCCACCACTGGATGTAAACCAGCTGCAAGATCAATGAAAAAGAAAAGCCAGAACTTGCCCAAATTCCTATGGGCTCCACTTGGAGCAGGTCAGTGACCAGATGCAGTGCAGGGAGCCCCGAGTGCTCTGCAGTGCAGGACATCTCCTACAACCCGGCCCACAGCTTTTGTCTGACTCCACTGGCTGCTGCTGGGCAGGAGGGAAACAGGACAGTAAAGCCTCTGCTTTCCAGCAGAGAGGCACTTCCTCATTCCCCAGCGTCAAGTTTAGGTGAGCTCCCTACACTAAAATGGTTCCTACGTGTGTTACACACACCCTCTTTGCAGATTAATGGCCTGTGGAGGGATTTTAAGACCCTAAACCAGCATCTGTCCTCTTCAGATCCAAGCTCAGAGGTGCCAGGTTTGCACTTGGATATGAATTGGGTGTTTTCAGTCTTTTCTGAGCATGATAACTACAGTGCTGTTACAAACATCCCAGACTGAAGAGACAAGAAGGGTATTAGCATTCTCCAAGAGAGTTAAACCTGAGAAACAGGAATGTGGAATAATTTTTTTCCTGTTCATTAGAGAAGTCACACAGTTGTTAAGCTGCCCTCCTTTCCTGAGAACAGCTGAATTTGTCCTGGATGCACGAGATCAGCTTCTGACACTGGAGTGCCCTCATACCACACCTGGGTGATGCAGTTCATTATCCGTCTGTGTGCTTTGCTCCTCTTATCCACAAGATTCAACCCATCCTGGACACATCCAGCAGCAATTTTCTTCCTACTTTCTCCCCTCTTTCTAAGGAAAGAATCACAGAATTGTTGGATTGGAAGTGACCTCTGGAGAGATCACCCAGTCCAACCCTCTTGCAGGGCAGGGTCACTTGGAGAGGGTGACACAGGGACACATCCAGGTGGGTTTGGAATGTCTCCAGAGAGGGAGACTCCAGGCCCTCCCTGGGCAGCTGTTCCAGGGCTCTGCCACCCTCCATGGAAAGCAGCTCTTCCTCATGCTGAGGTGGAACTCCTTGTGTTTTAGTTTATGGCCATTGCTCCTCGTCCTGTCACTGGGCATCACTGGAAAGAGTCTGACACCCCTTGGAGATATTTATATGGATTGATGTGATCCCCTCTCAGTCTTCTCCAGACTGAACAGGCCCAGCTCCCACAGTCTCCTCATCAGAGAGATGTTCCAGTCCCTTCATCATTTTTGAAGAAGATGCTATTTATTC
The DNA here is from genome assembly GCA_013397565.1 of Ptilonorhynchus violaceus. NCBI lineage: Eukaryota > Metazoa > Chordata > Aves > Passeriformes > Ptilonorhynchidae > Ptilonorhynchus > Ptilonorhynchus violaceus. The sequence continues at coordinate 255,380 of VZRJ01004210.1, forward strand.
CTTGTATCTCAGGGAATGTGCAGTGAGTATCTTTGGGAGTGCAGCCTGTGAGCTGCTATGAAGCTGTGAGCTTCTCAGAAGCTGCTATGCCACAGGAAGAGATCAGGATCCTGTTCTGGTTTAAGTAAACAATGCAACCCCCAAACCTGACTGACCAGGTGGGAAATTCCACTGCCCCTCGTGGCTCCTTTCCACAGCACCTCCCCAGGCACACGTTCAGGGGGCTCCCTCAGGCACAGCTACTCCAGCAGCACCTCCACAGGTTTGTGGACAGATTTTAGCCTTGGATGTGAACACACACCATAACAAAGAGATCTCCTGGCACAGCCCATGCAGCAGGGCTGGACTTACCTTGATGGGGGAGTACCACTTCCGAGGGGAGGAGGGCCTGCGCATGTTGCTCCCGAGGTTCCTGGGCTCGGGGAACTCGTATTCCTGCTCTGGCATCTTGACCCTGGCATTCTTGGCTTTCTCTAACTTGGCACCTTCTTCTGTGGAGCCCTTTTCTCCCCAGCGCACCTGGAAGGAGGGATTCAGGATTCAGGCCATGTCACTGCAGCCCTGCTGCACTCACATCCCTGCTGTAAGGACACAGCCCTGCCTGCACTTCCCCAGTGTCCAAATCCAGGTTGAAGAGCAATATGCACAGCCTGTGAGGTTTGTTTCTGGACTACAGCCCAAATTTTGAACTTCTTCTTCATGGTTTATGAGAAATGTGAGAGTGGGGAAAGTTTTCAGAAAAACTGAAACCATTTCCTTGCAATTTGTATGGCAGCACTGCCCCTGTGTCCCAGGCAGGGACCAGGATGGTGCTGTGCTAGAGGAAACAGATGGTCCCAAACTTCAGGAATCTATGCTGGGCTCTCAAATTTCCCTATACAAAAACAATCTGGACTCAGATGTACCCAAAAAGCTTAAAGAAGTTTCTGCTTGTGTCCTGAGTTTCTTCCTGGGTAAATTGCAGGGGAATGTCACAGCCCAGACCCCAGATCAGATCTGATCCATGACCTGGGATTTAATTACCTCCATCCGTTTGATGCCACCAACTCCTCGTCCACCATAATAAGAGGCATCTACTGTTGGCCATTTCTTCTTTGGCAGACCATCATCATCTTCCTCCTACAAAACAGCAGGAAGGGGTGGCACTGTTAGGAAGAATGACCAGGGATGGAAAGGAATAAACAGTCCCAGGCTGTGTTGTCCTTTGAGCCTGCCAGAGCCAGGGCAGGCAAGGTTCTGGTCTCTCTCCCGTTATTTTCCAGGGGATGTACACTCATGAAAGGACAACGTTTCACAATATAAACACCACCACTGCTTGAAAGGTACAGCCCAGCTTCAGCAAGAACGAGATTCTTGTCTTTTTGTACTTTTTTTTTTAAGAAGACTGTCTTTCATCATCTTTAAATTTGTGGAAGTGAATGGTTTCCAAGTTGCACAATCATTCAAGCAGCCAGCAAATGAACAGTGAGCCCAGCTCAGGGACTGGCTGTTCTGGCTGCAGGGCTGGCCAGGGGTGATGGCAGCAGGGACTCACCTCTGCCACCCCTTCCCCTCACCTGGGACTGGGGAGAGGCAGCTCCCTGTGCTACAGGAACCCTCCAGGGCCCAGATAAATCCCCATATTGGAGCTCAGATCTCAAAGGATGTGGGGAAAGAGCAAGAAAGGAGTAAATTTACTCCTGAGTGATGGCAAACTCAGGTACCTTTGGAAACATCCCCAGAGGGAATGCCCAGGTTTATTGAGAGGAGCTGGCCAAGTGGAATAGGATGGAAAAGTCTAATGGAAAAGTCACAAGAATGGAATTAGCTCCTATAATGAACTTGTGCTGCCCATGGAATTCCACGTGGCTTCAGGGAGTCCTGTGGCTTGTGCCAGAGGAAGTCAGGTCCTGTGTGAAAAATGAGATTTAAACTCTGTGCCCTGCCCTTGCACAGGCACATCACCAGCCACAGAGCTAAATGTGCTCAGCTCTCAGGATGACATTCAAATATGTGAAAATTAACAGATCAAGAAAATCTTATGTTTATTTAAAATGATCCTGCTAAAGCTCTAGCGAGATTCAAGATATTTTAAATACTCTGTTGAACTATGTAAGGTGAGAGTGTATGTGCAGCTGTTATAGTGCCTTTCCCTTTAATTTTTACAGTTCAGGCTGTGAACTGGCAAAGCAGAAAAGCAGAGTTCATCAAAAACGTGAAGTATTTCCTGTGAAAAATGTGGAGAGAAAAGAAAAATGGTCCCTCTCTCTTTTTTCTTCTCCTTTCTTTAATTTTTCACAGGGATTTGGCTAAGCTCCAAAACTTAGGAGCTTTCCAAAACTGGAAAAGCCAAAAATACTTTGAAATTGAAACTCCCCAGCAGGAAAACTGAAAAACTGAGGGGGGGG
>VZRJ01004210.1:257777-328059 GCA_013397565.1 Ptilonorhynchus violaceus
ACAGAAGGAAAGGCAACGAGGGGGGGGGGGGGGGGGGGTGCCCAAGAAAAACTACGGTTTTCACTGCAACCAAAAGCATTTCAGTTTATCAAAATACACATAAATTGGGCTGTGAAACGTGTCCTGATCTGAAGGAAGGGTGAACAATTGGTCATAACTACCAGGTTCTTCTCTTCACAGCTGACCTCTTTCTCTGGCCCTGGGCAGAGCTGCTGAGGCTCTTTGCTGCAACCCAAGAACTCAATATCTCTGCATGAAGTTTTCCATGAGGACTTAAAAAAAAAAAAAATTGGAAGTGAAGCCATCTAAATATTTTCCTTCAGCAATTCTCTTTCTCTCTCTTTAGTTCTACACAGACTGGACTTCTCACAACAGGAAATACCAAGGTTTAGGAAATCTTCCCCACAAGCCCTTAAAAGCCCTGCAAGTCCCTTGGCTGCGCGTCGGGAGCCAGAACAACAGCACACGCACAGGGAGACAACGCGGACGCTCGAAAAACAAAGGAGTCACAAGTTTTCTGCAGAATGAGCCTGTTTACATGTTTGGAAGGGCAGGGGAGGTTTTGCAATACAAGCACAAAACCCCCACCGGCGATGTCCTGCACGCTTGGCCAACGCGCTCACAACACACGTGAGGAGCGGCAGGAGCTGGAAACGGCAGTCAGGGTGGGGAGGCAGCAGGAGAACAGGAGAGGCACCCAAACCCCACCATCCCCACATCCAGCTCTCTGCTCGGCGAGCCAGGGCTGAATTCCCACATTCTGCCTCTGTTTCACCCATACCTTTGTACCTGTGGCTACAGCAGGGTTTGAACCTGAGGGAGACCTGCACAAGGAGCTCCGGCTCTGACCCAGCTGCAGCGTCAAAAGCAGCCCCGGAAAATCCAAGTGCATTTAAGGATGCTGGAAATTGACTGTACGGAACTTGGCGACTTTCCACCCCCAAAATCTGCTTTAGATGGAGCTAGAGCTTCTTTTAACAAATAAGAAGCAGCAGGACAGAGCTGCATTTCACAGTCAGGGATCCAGATTTGTAAGTGCTGGGTTGCAGAAAACAAAGATCCGTGTTTATCTCAGAGGCCAGGCCGGGCTCTGGATACTTTGACCCTGACCTGAGGGAACCTCATCTGTGGGTAACACAAGGATAATTCAGGCTCCACAAGGGACATCTGAACCACTCAGGGTAAGAATTCAAACTAAATTTGGCCAGATATTAAAAAAAAAGTTTGGATAACTTACCCCTCTCCCCACCCTTATAATTATTTTCCCAGTTGTCTCTGCAATGCCTGAATTTTGTCAGAATTCAGCATTTACAGAGAGCTCTGCCTGCACCAAGGGCTGAGACAGGACAGGACAATCATTGCTCTGTGTGAGAGATGTTATCATTGAATTTTACAGCTGAGAGAACATGGAGGCAAATCCAGCTGTCCTCAAGGCTCCTTTCTGCCTCCTTCTTCTCCCAACGCCAGAGTCATTCCCAAATCCCATGGGCACCTCTCAACTGCTTTGTTACTCTTTGAGGACACCTTGCTCTGTTCTCAGGGAACCTTTCCTCCTGCTGGGGAAAGTTTTTCTGGGCACCTTTTACACTGCCAGGCTTGTGAATTGCAGCTGCATAAACTCCTTGCTTTGGTTTTACCCCGATCTTTGCCCATCACCGGCCCAAAGCTGCAAAGCACCTTTAGAAAGAGCTCCCAGGTTGCAGAACATCTCAGAGGGAACGTTCTCCTGGTGTTCTGTGAAGGACCAGGCTGAAGAAATACCTCAACTCTCATGAGACACCTAAACACCCACACAGAGAATCATGGAATGGGTTAGAAGGGACCTGAAAGATCATCCAGTTCCACCCCCTGCCATGGGCAGGGACACCTTCCACTATCCCACGTTGCTCCAAGCCCTGTCCAGCCTGGCCTTGGACACTCCCACAGATGGGGCAGCCACAGCTTCTCTGGGCAGCCTGTGCCAGGGCCTCCCCACCCTCACAGGGAAGAATTTCTTCCCAATACCCCATCTAACCCTGCCCTCTGGCAGTGGGAATCCATTCTCCCTTGTCCTGTCCCTCCTTCCCTTGTCCAAAGTTCCTCTCCAGCTCTCTTGGAGCCCCTTCAGGCCCTGGAAGGGGTTCTAAGGTCTCCTTGAAGCCTCCTCTTCTCCAGCCCGAACAGACCCAACTTCATTCAACCTCGTCCTTGAGACACAAATGTTTAGCACACCAGCCTTTGGTGGCCTTGCTCATCGCAGAAATCCCAGTTTCTCTGTGGCCCAGATCCTTTGAGGTCCTGCCTGAAGTGAAGCCCTCCAAGAGCAAAGCATTCTGTGTGCACAGATAAGAGGGAGCCCTGGGTTTGATGAACAAAGGATGCTGAGCTATTCCCACTCCAGAGCTCGGACACTGGGCTGCAGGAAGAGGAAGGTCCTATAAGGTCACGGGAATTAACACCAGTGGTCCCACTGCACCAGGGTGTGACTAAACCCAACTTCCACAGCCCCTACACTGCACTGGGCCTGCCTGGGTATTTCACATGAAATTTGGCCATAAAACTCCACACCTTCACGGTGTGATATCTGCACCTCTTCTATTGCCAATAACGGCCCCATCTTTTTTCTTTCAAATGCCTGTCTCTCAAAAGGTTCCTTTTCTCCTCCTCCCATATTTCCACAACTCACTGTAAAAGGGGAGTACATTAAGGAAGTCATTGGCACACCACTGGGACCTGGCTTCATTTCAGGAACAGCAGAATAAATTTCCTGCCTTGGTGTCTACAAAGAATTCCTATCAGATCCTTTCTCTGGAGCTTGTTTTGCTATGTCCCCAGCAAGGCTTTTCAGGAGGAGAGAGGAAAATAATTTAGAAAAGAATAAAGAACAGCAATAATTGAGCAACCTGGTCCAGTGGAAGGTGTCCCTGCCCATGGCAGGGGGGTGGAACAAAATGATCTTTAAGGATCCTCCCAACCTTAACCATTCTGGGATTCCAGTACGTGAGGGTTCAAGCAGCCCTCCAAGCAGACAAATTTCTTTTAGTCATTCTCTGGCCTCATGAATTTTGTTTGGGGAGATCAGTTCACAACAATGGATGTGGGTCGAGCTGAACAGAGGGTTTCATCCCCTGGCTGAGCAGCAGCTGCCACGCAGAGAGCTCAACCCCTCCTTTCCAAGCTGCCTCCCAGGACAGTGAGAACAACCCTCAGGGTCTCGTGCTGGTGCTGCTGAATGGTCCTTTCCCTCCAGCACTTCCTTGTGTGTGTTTGCTTTGCTGTGTGTGGGTAAGAGGACAACAGACATAAGAATTACCCAATTACTGGCTGGTTGGTGGCTTGGCTCTGGTGCCACATTATGGATGTGCGTGGATCTTGGGTGACAGCAGGGAAAAAAAGGGTCTGAGTGACCAGGAAAGGGCAAGCTCTGGTCATCTGGTAGATCTCCTGCCTGGCTTTGCCAGACTTCAGGGAGCTTTGTGTCCCTGAATCCCTGCTGTGGGAACAAGTGCTGCCTTGCCAGATCCAGCTGTGGGTTTTAGCCTCTGTGTACAGGGCAGGGCAGCAATGAGGGCAGTGTGTGTCTCTTGGGATGCTTGGAAGGGCTCCAGTTCAGCACCCTCTGGCCGCAGCCAGTCGGTCCTGCTGTGGGACTGACAGCAGCAGACTTCTGGCCTGGGCCAGGCGGTGAATAGGGAATTGTTGGAAGCTGCAGAGCCCTGCAGCTGGAGTTTTTTGATGTAGAGGATGGGTTGCTACAGTAGAACCAGCTCCAGCCTTGTGGTGACCTTCTGCTCCGAGATGGGTAAGAGTTGTTCCAATAAACCCAGCCCAAAGGTGATGGGACACAGGAATAAAAGCAGCTGTGTCTTCCACCAGCAGGGCTAGAAAAAGCCTTCCTATTCACTGGAGGTGGAAGAATGTGGTTTTGATCCACCTTCAGTGACTAATCACAGGCCAGAAAGGTGCTCCTGGCTCCTCCAAGCACTCACCTCTTCCGCTTGGCATTAACTCAATCCTTCCTGGCCTGAGTGAAACCATCTGTCCTTGCCTGGGCTGCACCCTCAGCATCCCGCGCTCCTCGAGCAGCACAGCGGGAGCTGACAGCATCTGAATTCCTGAATGAATTAATTGGGAGTTTTTGGCCAGTAATGATTTCCTTCACCAACAGTGAAGCGTTTCCAATCTGTCCCAAAAGGCCTTTAAAACAGAGTTCAATGAAGCCTTTGGCGGCTCTGACAGCAAAGGCTGCTCCCCCCTCATTGTTAGAGTGTAATGCATCCTCCTTCCTCCTGTGGGCCTCAGCTCCCAAACCTGCTGATGCAAGAATTCCTTTTTTTTTGGCCAGGACTGTTGGGGTAAAAAAACTGCCAACTGTAACCCTGTTGCAAAAAAATTGAACTGCAACCCTGCTGCCCAAGGGATCAGCCATCCCTCGTGCTGGAGATGAGCAGTCGCTGGTTTCCTGCAGGGCAGAAGGGTATCTGCAACACCTAAGAAAATCTGGACTGTAGAAAATCAATCCCACTGTCTATTGCTTTAGAGCAAAGTAGAAGATCTGAAGGTTTCAACCTTCTGTGAAAGCACCACCACACTGCTGCCAATCCCACTCTGTGGACCAGCCTCAATGGACCAGCAAAATGCATCTTTTCAGAGCTTCTGCTATTTTTTCACTAGTGGGAAGCTCTTCTCTCTGGGAGAAAACACACAGCGCAAGTCAGAGCTTCAAGCCTTACTGATTTCCTTACTTACTGCTCTGATGCTATACAGCTTCTAAAATAGCTTCATTTTCCTTTTTAAAAGACCTTTGGCTGCTGAATGTGCATGCTGGCTCTAGGATAACTGAACACTGAGCTTAGGGGATGTGCTGTGGTGGGAAGCACAGGTGAATTTATAACATCAGACCAGTCCCTACAATGTTGGCACATTGGATGGATGGATGCACATCCCTGGAAGTGTCCAAGGCCAGGTTGGATGGTGCTTGGAGCAGCCTGGGATGGTGGAAGACGTCCCTGCCCACCACAGGGGATTGGACTGGATGATCTTTAGGGGCCCTTCCAACCCAAACAATTCCATGATTGTTGTAACCAAAACCTGCCAGCCCAAGGTCCCCAAACAGGAGAAGAACAGACAAAAGAACGTTCAGATCCCCTCTTGGATTGACAAGGCAGCAGGTAAAGCACAGGTACTGCTTCATACCATTTTTCAGGGACAGTGCAGGGCCCTCTCAGGGTACAACGAAAGCCTGGAAAAGTTGAATTTAAATCTGCAACTGTGATTTGCAGTAACTGATCTGCTTTTGCAGCACTTACTGGGTTGACAAAAGACTTCCTTATAGGTGACGCATGTCTTCCCTCTCAGCTCAGGGATGTAATTTTCCCCTCCAGTTCTTGGCTAGGGAGCCAGCATTCCAGAATGATGTATTTTAATTAATTTCAGCAATTGAATCCCTTGGCTTGGAGGCATGTGTGATGCAGAACAAAGCATGTGCAATTTGAGGTTAATATTTTCCTTTTCATTCGGAGGACAGAAGCTGACAAAGCTGGTGGATTTTCATGCAGCCCAAACAAATGTCTGCTGAGGAAAACAGGCCAGGTGCCTGCAGAGAGAGGCACGGGGAACACTGGATTCAAATGCAAATCCCCCTTGGGTCCAGGAACTCTGATTTGGAGTTTTGCTTCAGGCCTGTTTTGAAGCACACAAGTGCCCCAAGGTGGAGGTTCCAGAGCTGGCCTGGGGTCCTGCTGCCCTGGGCAGTGCAGGGAGAACCGAGGCTGGATCCCAGCTCCTCGCAGAGGCCTGAGCTTTCCTGAGCCTTGGCTCAGCTCACATTCCCTGGGCCAGACTTCATGGAGAGCAGAGAGGACCATTTCCCCTGTGTGCTGAAGCACGCAATGAATTTGTCTCCAGAAGCAGAAGGCAAGGCAAACTACCCAACCAAATCACTCCGAGCACAGATCTAAGTCTACTTTTACTTGCATATTTAAGAGGAACTGATCCAAACCCCAGTGAAGTCAATGGAAAAACTCCCACTGCCATCAGCGTACCCTGCACAGAGCCCGGGGCCTGCAATGAAATCCCATGTGGAAAACAGTGGGAGCAGAGCAGAGACTCCTTGCGTGCTGAAAGCAGGAGCACAGAGACAGAGGCAGATGGAAAACTGGGCATGTTTCTGGGCACTGTCTGCTAACTAAGAAATGGTGACGGAGCTTTAACCATTTGTGGCAAGATTAATCTAAAAATCAGAAGCAGAGTTAAGATGGAAGTTTTAATATTGATTTATCATTTGTTGATTACTCTCCATTAAAACTTCCCTGGCTTGTGCGGCTCTGCTGATGCCAAGAGGATTTCACTGGGGTTTTACATCGGCCCTGAATCTGCTGCACTGCCTCAGACACAGGGCAAGGACCATGAGCTGCCTTTTCTCACAGTGACTCTGCTCCAAGGGCTCAGCACTGGGGTTACTGCCAGCAGTGGTTATATACCCCAAACCACCAAAATCATTACTGTGCCATTCCAGGAAGGCAGTTGAGCATATGTTTAGGTTCCATTAACTTCAAAGTTAAACACAGGCTTAAGGGCTGTCCCTTGTGTGAATCACAGCCTAACTCTGTTCCGACCAAGGGAGGTATTGTCTGATCTGTCCTTTCCTACCTGCGGGGTGGAGGCACTGAACACACAGATTTAGTCACCTTTTGTGAGGAGACTGAACAAAAGCTTGTCCTAAACAGGAGGTGTCCAGGGATCTGTGTCACTCACCTCGCTGTCTTCTGCAGGGGGTGGGGGAGGCTCTTTGATGATCTAGAAGGATTAAAGAGAAAGAGAATCATAAATTAATACTTTGTTCTTTAGCACAATTCAAATGTCACAAAAAAAATCCAAAGGAGGAAACAACAGGATGTACTGCTGGAACATCTCTGAACTTCCTCACAGCACAGTGGCTGTGGGTGCTGCTGGTGCCACTGGCACTGAGGGGAAGCAGGAGGTGTCCCAAAGCCCTGCCATGGAGACATTCCTAATGGCAGCTCCAGACTCACATTGCTCATTAGCTGACTCCTGCCCCGTGTGAGGAAACAGAAAATCCAAAGTCTTACATCCTTGATTGCCCTAACCCCAGTAGTTGCCACAGTCAGTGCTGGCTCTAAGAAACACATAATTGATGTTTCACCTGAACAACCACACTAAACTCAGCATCTCCTTTTCCTGACCCCTGCACATGTGTGCAAATCCTGCCTCAAATAATTTGCAGTCTGAACAAAGGCTGGAAAGTGAAACCAAGGCAGAGTAAAATGCCCTGGAGACATTGCAAAGCAGTGATAACCCCCAGCCTGTCTCCCAGAACGTTCTTTCTTCTTCTCCTAGACCACTCCTTCTTTTTCGTTCTAGAAGGCTGTGCCACCTCATGCTCTTCACATTCATGCTTTTCACATTATCAGGTTAATATAGTTCACTGTCATAAACTTTAAAAAATATAAATATATATACATATATATTTGAGGCTCTCCGAGGTTTCTAATAAAGCAAGCAGGGTGAGGTTGTGGACTGGTCCAGGATACTCTCCATGGAAACGATGTCAGTTTATGTGGGTGTGAGGCCATTATTTCATGCAGAAAGTTTGCATCCAGGGCTCTGCAGGCAGTTGGCTGCTACCAGAGCCCTCCATCCAAGAGCAACAGAGAGGTTTCCAGGGGGAGGGCAGTAGCACCGGGCACGTCAAACCCTCTCCCTCGAGAGGGACGAGACGCGCCCGGCGCAGACACCCCGCTCAGCCCCAGCCCAGCCGGGCCTGGCAGTGCCACAGCCCCAGGGAAGGGCTCGCTCCCGTGGTTTCACGTCCATCTGGACGAGGCAGCTCTTTCTTTGCACACCAGGCCACGAGCCAGAGGCTGTGGGGTGCCGAGCGCCGTGGGGGTGGCACTGAGAGCTCTGCTCAGAGCTGGTGTCAGGGGCAGGGGCTGCCCTGGCGTGGGGCACGCACGTGTGGCCTTCAAAATCGCCCTGCAGGACAAGCACGGCCCCAACCAGCAACAGCCTGGCTGCTTAAATGCAGAAAGGGAAAATTGCAATCACATTAAAGGCCCTGAAGATATAAATATTTACAGCAATTCCTCTCACTCGTGTTTTTCCTCCTCTGATGAGCTCACTGTTTTTATTTTCCTCTGCAAAGCCGAGTCATGCAATGTGGCCATTAATGAGGAGCATGTGCCTCTGGCTGGGGAGGAGATGGGGCTGGAGCCGCCTGTGTCCCAGCCCAGGGCAGTGACGAGCGCTGGGCTCTGCCATCACCTGCTCCTGGGCCGCAGGGCTCCTGTCGGGGTGGCCTTCAGCTCCCCGGGGAGCCCCCGCTACAGACACTTCACGCTTTAGGGATCAGCACCGAATGTGGGCACACAGGAACCCAGAGCACACGGGGAACACGGGAGCAGTGGGGTGGGAGCCCCGCTCACGTCCCCCCCTGTGGCCCAGCAGAGCTGTGGGTCAGGTGTGGCTGTGCAGCCACGGACCCCGCTGGGGAGGAAGGAGCGGGGATGGCCCCGAGGAGCTCGAGCTGAGCAGCAGAGCTGGGGAGTGAATGGAGCAGCATCCATCTCTCTGTCCATCCTGGGATTGCCAGCCTGGGCAGGATAGAAATGGTGGAACTATGAAAATGATGAAAAATGACAAAAAGCAGATGAAAAGTGGTTGCTGTGTGCCCAGGTGGCCTAGGAGGCCAATGGCATTCTGGTCTGGACCAGGAATAGTGTGGCCAGCAGGAGCAGGGAAGTGATTGCTCCCCTGTACTTGGCACTGGGGAGGCCACACCTCGAGTGCTGTGTCCAGTTCTGGGCCCCTCAATTCAGGAAGGACATTGAGGGTCTGGGGCATGTCCAGCAATGGGAACGGAGCTGGGGAGGGGGCTGGAGCACCAGGAGTGGCTGAGGGAGCTGGGGGGGCTCAGCCTGGAGAAAAGGAGGCTCAGGGGGAACCTTCTGGCTCTCCCCAAGTCCCTGACAGGAGGGGGCAGCTGGGGGTGGGTTGGGCTCTGCTCCCAGGGAACAAGGGACAGGATAAGAGGAAACGGCCTCAAGCTGTGCCAGGGGAGGCTCAGGTTGGACACCAGGAGGAATTTCTTCACAGAAAGGGTGATTAGACATTAACATGGGCTCCCCAGGGAGGTTGTGGAGTCCCCGTCCCTGGAGGTGGCCAAGGAATGACTGGACGTGGCACTCAGTGCTCTGGGCTGGGTGACAAGGTGGGGATTGGCCACAGCTTGGACTCGATGACCTCAGAGGTCTTTTTCAACCTGAATGATTCTGGGATTCTGTGAAAAGTGGATGAAAAGTTGTCTGCATCACAGTACTACTCTGTGGAAAGGAAATCCTGGGTATCAGCACGGTTACTCAGAGGTGTAAGATGGAGACAGCACAATCTCGCACGTGTCTCCTGACACACTAAATGCTGACACAGAGTGTGCAATGCACCAAAAGACACAGGAGACTTTTTCAGATTCATTTTGGTCCGTGTGAGGGGTGGCACTTGTCAGCAAACCTCCTTTTGACCCAAATCCCTGAACCCAAAGCCATTGGACACTAAGAAACTTCAGATATCCGATCCAAAATGTACCTGCTGGAAGTGGCCTCATTCCCTCCTGGAGCACTCCCTGTTCTGGTGGAACATTTTAGGTTCCAGTGTCTCTCATTTGCATTGGCGTGAAACATCAGGATAATCCATCCAACATATTTGGTCCAGCTAAGCATCCAAACACAACTTCTCAGCCAGTATCACTGGAAACTCTGGAGACTGCACACTTGGAAGTGAGGACATGGCTGTTCTCCATACATTTGCATTCCTTCCCATAACATATACATGCACGTACACACAACTGACTGACTCTGTAAACAGATCAAGTGTTTTCTACCACAGGCCAAGAGAGAGAAAAAAAAGAGATTCCTTCCATTTTTAAGTGTTTTGCACTTCTAAGAGCAACTGAACTCCCCGTCAATTGGCAGCATGGATTGGTTAATTTGGACAAGTGTAGAGATGGGGGAGTTCAGTCTTCTGTGCCTTTGAGCCTGTATGACCTTTCAAAGTTCAAGCCTTACAAAAAATCTGATTTCTGACTCACTGCCCAGGTCTTCAAACAGCACAAATCTTTTCCTTCTCCCTTTTGGATGCTTACAGTTACAGCTCTATGTGCATGAGACCCTTATTCTGGGGCACTGAGACCCTTAGTTTGGGGTATTGAGACCCTTGTTTTTGGGCACTGAGACCCTTATTTTGGGGTAGTGAGACCCTTATTCTGGGGCACTGAGACCCTTAGTTTGGGGTATTGAGACCCTTGTTTTTGGGCACTGAGACCCTTATTTTGGGGTAGTGAGACCCTTATTCTGGGGCACTGAGACCCTTAGTTTGGGGTATTGAGACCCTTGTTTTTGGGCACTGAGACCCTTATTTTGGGGTAGTGAGACCCTTATTCTGGGGCACTGCAGGCAGTGAAGCAAATGGGATCTCGGTGCCATCCCACAGCAGTGGGCACAGCAAGAGCCCGGGGCAGTGCCGAGGTCCCAGAGCCCAAAGGCCCCACACCCACTCGCTCGACACAAACAGAAACAGAACCAACAGCTCCAGGACAAGAGAGACACCACCACGACAGGGACCCCGTGAGGACACAGCCCACGTGGCCACCTGGTTTTGCCCTGGCTGCCCCTCTGGCCTGACCAGGTGACACCCCGGACCCATGGAAGGGAAGGAGCCGGGAAGGGGCCGGGCCGAGCACGGCGCTCCGGCCGGTTTGGCTGGGCAGGGCTGCAGTGTTTGTCCATGGGCGCTGCGATTGTCGGGATAACCCCGAGCCATCTCCGGGACTGCCGTGCAGCTGGGCCTCCTGTCCCTGTGTCTGGCAGAAGAAGATGATGATGGTTCAGCCCCAGGGTTGCTCGCTGGGTGAGGAACGCCCGAGGGCTTCTACACCATCGCCCTGCTACAGACACCTGGCAGTGCTCTGTTTCCCAGGTAAAGGCCCGTGGGACGCAGAGGTGGCCATTGGATCTCCTTGGCACAGGAAGGAACTTCAAGAGCAGTTGTCAGCACTTCTACACACTCAGCTGTGACAATTCAGGACAGTGAAGTCATTCTTTGCCTTTCACCACAGATCCCAACATGCACGTGAAGGACACAGGTCTCTGTTAGCTGAGCCGCTCCATGTCACAGATCCGTGGAGAAGCGGCTGTTTCTGATGGAAACCCAGTGACAAAGCAGAGGAACGCTGTTAGCCACCTCCTGGAAGGTTAAAAGCATTGGAGAGGATGAATTTTCTGTCGTCCTGAAATTTCTATAGCCATTCAGGCATAAGAAAGCACAAATTGAATCCAAATTTTGCATATTCCAGGAATGTGTCTAGGATGTTTTCCATCTTGGAAGCCCAGAAATCTCCACCAGCTCTCAGTGTCCAGCAATCACACATGCAGTAACTATCCCTGGAGTTTTAGATGATAAATAGGGGCAATATGTTTCTTGTCAGGGAAGCATATCTGCTTTAGGATGGAACAGATCATCATTTAAAATGAAGCAAACAGTACAAAATAAGAAATAAAGGACTTTGCCTCTAATTAGGACTATAGTTTGGGACCATGCAGTTAACTGAGCAGATTATTTTTGTCCTTATTTACCTTCACTTTTCTGGAAAACACAGAATATATATTTTTGCTATCCTAATAAACAAGGATTTTTAATAGCATTAACTAAGCATCTGACTCATATCTTATTTTTTTCCCCTTACATATTTGTAGTTTTGACCTCTCGGTCCTGTGACAGTTTCATAGTTGAGGTATGAGTTGGGTAAAGGAACATTTCCTTTTTATTTCTGTCATATCTTCTGTGTCTTCTAAGTACCTTGGAGATTTGGTCTTCACTTCAAAGATAATACAAGCAGGAGCCTGTCCCAATTTCTTCACCTGCAATACAATACAATCTTCTTTCTAGGCATGCAAGTAAGAGGTAAAAGAAGTCCAATGGAAAGCTAACTCATCCTTTTAAGTTCACCTCTCTTGTCAGCCTGGGAGCAGATTCAGGAATCTCAATTTTAACTGATTAAAAATACAAGAAAAGGCTGTTTCACCCCTAAGATTTGGAGGTGAACTGAACAAACCCATTCAATACAGGATCATAGCACGTGTCAAAATCATCCACTTATGAAAGGCATGATGTCATGGAGAGAAAAAGCCTCCATTTAGTTAACCCTGGGACAGTTTGCAGCTGAATGGGGCTGACATGCAGCTCTCCAGGGAATGCAGGGAAAAATGCAGTGTCTCCACAGGTTGTTCCTTTTCCTGGGCTATTCCACTCACAGAGAAACCAGGCCAGAGCCTCTGGGGTGTGCTCCAAGTGCCTGACCCACTTTCTTTGGAAGGCTAAAGAAATCAAATCCGTTTTCTGGGCTAAGGAAACCCATCGTGGCCACTCTGAGCAGTGCCCAGGAGCCCTTGCTCTCACTCACTGATTCCTGGTGAATTTTCTGGTTAAGTGAGACTATGCCCTAGGGATCTATTTCTCCTTAGCTGGGCTGAGCCAGCTTTTTTTGGAAGAGGTGGACAGGGGAAAAAAATCAAAGGAAGAAACGCTTTTTCTTGAGTTAATCACTTCCCAAGCAGGACCAGGGCAAAGCACAGCGATGCCTCTGCTGCTGTGGGCTGGAGCAGAGGGTGCTGAGCCTGGTCAGGATCAGCATCACTGGCCTTTGGATCCGGCCTCAAGGAAACTCATCAAGGAGTGAATTGGTCTGGGAATCGAAGTCTAGGGATAGCATCTAAAGGCAGATGGCCTTCCTGACCTCAGAGAGCACCTCCCAAAACAGGAACTCCATGAACATCTTTCAGTTTGGACAGCCCACAACTGATGGACCCTTGGGAGAACTTGGCTGTAACTGTTTGGCCATGACACGACAGCAGCACCCCAAGGCAGCCCAGTTCAGGGCCTGGCAGCCACACTGTCACACCAGCCCATGTCTCTACCCAGGCTGATGGCTTTAGGCCAGGCAAAATGCCTTTGCTAGGCTGGATTTGGGGCTCTGTGCCAGCCTGTTTAAAGACAGCCAGTTACAGAGTGTTATATCCATATCCAAACCACTCTGCTGTGGCTGACAGGAGGCCGAGAGCAGCACTGAATTGCCCTGGGTACTCTGGGTGGTGAATAAGACCATCTTCGTCCTCCTGCTGCCCTTAGTGCCCAGCACTGCAGAGCCAGTCCTGCTACTGAACTGCCTCAAACCTGCAGCCACAGCGCTTCCCCCGAGGCTCCTGGGCTCACTGTGCTGTCAGTGAAGAGACACTCCTTTGGCAGCTCTGTGGGTTCAGAGCTTGAATGTGTCACCCCCAGGAAGCTCCAATACATCCAGGGAAACCAGCACATGTTCCCAGGTTATAGTGTGGGATACTCTGTTCAGGTGAGTGCTCGAAGGCAGGGGCTGCAGGGCTCCCCGAGAGTCTCTGCCCGCTCACTTCTGCTTTGTCTCTTTTTCCTGGTTTGTCTCAACAATGTTCCAGATGATTCATGGTCCTGTGCTCCCTTCTCCCCAGATCAGCACAACTGCAGAAGAGCTGTGCCTCGTGTGCACGGGGGAGCGGGTGGGAAGCGGAATACACGGACCTTTGTAAGGATCCTCCATCCAGCCAACACGGACCGTGTCATTTTATGGCTCTTTAGGGTTGCTGCAGAGCCTCTGCATTTCCTCCGCTCCTCTTCCACCAGTTTAGCCATGTGGTTTTAATCTATATTTTCTGTATTTTCTCCATCCAGCTTTTTGTTTCCAAAACTTCTGGTCAGCTGCAGTAGAGACTGAGAGCCAAACAGATTGCTGGGTTCTTCCATGCTTACTTCCAGAAAACAGCTTTAAAGTTAAAACTGGTGTTAGATGCTTAAATACCAACACCTCATTTATCTGCCAGCCACTCCCCTGCATTTAAAATTGCTGTAGTATGAAAATGAGTGAGGTGGGGCAGATTTTCTACGTGGGCAAATAACACAGCCCAGCCCCTGAGGCCACCCTGGATGGCTGCACAAGGGAGGCAAAGACTCCTATTTACTTCCTAAACCTGGGGGGGGATGTGATGGACGAGCACGTGGGGAAATGCACGTGGGGAAACAGCTCAGGATCAGCTGCCCCGGGAGAGAATTCCACCCACAACCCTGGAGTGCCCTCACTGAGCTCCGGCCCAAGGCTCGGGCAGGCTGGGTGGTGCCATCCCTTCAGATATTCCAGGGCAAACCTTCCATGCAGATCCTGCTCTGGGGCAAAGCATGGACCAAACACAGCTCCCTCATCCTGCCAGGGTCAGTGTCCTGTGGGACATGGGCACAGGGAAACCGTCCCTGCAGGGAAAACCATCCCAGCAAAGGAAACCATCCCTGCAAGGGAAACCATCCCAGCACAGGGAAACCATCCCAGCACAGGGAAACCATCCCAGCACAGGGAAACCATCCCTGCAAGGGAAACCATCCCAGTACAGGGAAACCATCCCTGCAAGAGAAACCATCCCAGCAAAGGAGACCATCCCAGCAAAGGAGACCATCCCAGCAAAGACCACCCCTGCAAGGGAGACCATCCCAGCACAGGGAAACCACCCCTGCAAAGGAAACCATCCCAGCACATATAAGCCTTCCAGCTATTACATTAATTATGCCTTCACTGTACATCCAAACACTTTAAGCAGCTCCATTTCCAAGCCAATCTGACAACGTGCCTGCAAAGTCCTCCTAATGACAGTTTTGGAGGTTTATTATCTATCTGGCTTATGTCTACATTAAAATCTATTTGTTTTACATCAACATTAAATCTGAGGCTCATGTTGGCCTCCTACCCAGAACAATCTCACCCTTGGGCACCTGAAGAGCCTCTTGCACACAGTTACTGCTGTGGATGCCTGGACTCCTCCAGGCTGTGCTGTGTTCAGGAAAGAGGATGAATGGGAAGACAAGCAGTGACTGGGGGAAGCCAGGAGCTGGGATTTTGCAGATCTGCTCAGCCCAGGAAAGGTGGGGTCACCCCATTAGAGGTGTCTGTGTACTTGCCATCATTTTTGTAGTAAGTACAGTGTTGGGGAGCTCAGCACAGCAGAAGTGTTTCTTTGTTTTCTGTTGTTCAGTAAACCTCCTACAGCCTTGGGAAAGGTTAGTGCCTGCCTCCCATGCTTTTGTAATATCCTCCACAGGTATCCAGGGAAATTTTGCCTGTGCTGGTATCAGGCACAGCAAAGAGTTATTATTGTTCTCATCTACTAAGCAACAATTGCCTCTACTGTAAACCGAGTGGTAAATTCCAGACTTCATCCCAGAATACTTCTGAGACCAATAAACTTGGATACATTTGGAAAAAGCATTCCTCTATGGGCGCATGCCAAGGAGATACTGGGTTCCAGATAAACCTCCAGAGTGAGCCTATTGACTTCAGTCCATTTACTCTGGGGATGGAGCTGGCTTGGTGTCTTTCCTGAAGAACTGCTGGATAATAATGACTCCTATTTAATTAAAAACCATGCCAAGAGGAATTTCAGGGTTTAGAAATGTGCTTGTCACTCAGAAACAAATTTATACTTGGTAAGAGAAGAGTTTGTTGTGTTTTTTTCCTTTTTCCCCTGGACACATCCCCAATTATCTCTGCAACGTCCCTGGGCTGCGATCCACGGCGATGTCTCCGGGTCTGCGGTTTGGTTATTCGAGGTTAGAGCTCTCGTCTGTTGTGCAAGGCAGTTCCTCTGCCCTTAATTCACTTCTGACAGCACTGCATTCCTGCCTGTGCCACTTCCAAACCAGTCAACAAGCTCTGCTCGGCTCCCTTTCCCCATCCCCAAGCCTGGCTGGGCACTCCTCCATGGGTTTATCTTTAATTTCACAGAGTTTTTGGGTGAGCAGTACACAGTGAGGCATCCTGGCTGCTGATCCACTGCCAGACACACCGGATGCCCTCCCGGAGAGGTGGAAGAGATTTCATGCAGGCTCTTGAAGTAAAATCTTTCCAACAACTACAGGGAAGTGTTTGACTTACATTGGAAAAATATCAGTGAGATAGTCCCCACTTGCAGACCTTGCTAGGAGGGAATGTGGGAGTTAAAGGAGGAGAGTGAGGAAAAGCTTTTATCTACAACAAATGTTTTAAGTAGGGAATTTAAATCTGGAAAATATTAAGCTTATAATAAGGTCTCTCTGCTGCAACCACCTTGCTTATCTGGACTGGATTTTTCACACTCAGAGCTGTTACATGACCACTGTCCTCACATGGTTCCACTGCAGCACAGCCACGGTACCCTCACACCGACAGCTCCACAGCCCCTGCACTCCAAGCCCTCTGCTTTTATTTATGCCTCTTTCTCAGCAGCTTCACCTTTCTCCTGTAACTGAACCTTAAACCAGCAGCATCACTGGGACCATTTCCCCTCTGTCCCCTCAAGTCTTCTCCAGATCCCTGTGCAAACATCTGTACAGGGCACACCTCCACTGACTTCCATGCAGTTGTGCCAACAGAAAATCGGCCCAGCTCCTCTGGGAATGTGCCATCTAGTTTAGACAAACAGCTCTGAGCAACCTACCATGCTGCTAATCCATTGGCCAATTTTAGAACCATTTTTTTTTATTGTTCTGAAAGTCCAAATAAATATTTTTTTCCATTCTGGTTTTCATCTTGGGACAGAGGTGCCAAACTACTGTGAAAAGAAGCGTTTTATCCCCATTTTCAGCCAGGAACAGAAATAGACAACTAAGATTTTTCCTGCAAGATTTCCATCCTTGTTCTGGATAATAGATCTCAGCCCAAAGACTCATCCTCCAGTGTGTGGCTCCTGCAGAGCGTGGCTCCAAAGCTCTCTGCTCTGGATTGTAGGTTTGGTACAAGATGGTGCAAATTTACAACACTGGGTCTGTGATTTAAAATCAGGAATAATGGTGGTGACCCAGAAACCGGAGCCAGTTTGGGCAGCTTTAAAAGCAGCATCTGAAATGTTACACGCAGCCAGTCACCAAACCCAGACTCCAATTCTGCTGACATTTGTTCATCCCTAATTCTTGTTCTATATTTGCAGCACAAACAAGATCCAAAGTGAGAGCAGAGCTTCACTGTGTGTTCCACAGTAATCAGCCCTTGCCCTGATGCTCATTGGAAAAGGCAGTGCCAGGGATCAGCAGGGATGCACAGGGTGGGACAGGTCTTTGCAGACAAACAGCAGAGTCACATGTGAGAGGAAAGCTTGTCTTGAGTCCTGTGATTTCCTTCTTGCCTCCCTCGACCTCTTCCTTCTCCCCTCTTTTCTCCTGATTTCTCTCTGCCCTTTAAAGTATTAACTCTGTGATTGTGTTTTTGAACTTTTGTGAAAGAGCCTGGAGGAAGGACACTGCTCAGTGAAGCACAGTCAGACTGACACTGTCACTGAGATATTTCAAAGCGCTTTTCAGACATGGTGATCCAGGAAACAAAGTTCATCTTGCAAAAATTTGCACACTTTTCCTTGCACCTGGGGCAGAACAAGGACTTCAGCCTGAGCTGAGCAGTCCTGCCCTTCTACAGGAGCCCTCCAGTATGGACATGCTCACACCAGGGATAGAAAATCCACAACAGCCATTCCTCCTTAATCAGGCATGGCAAGGAATACATTTCTGTAAACAATTTCCATTTTGTGACCAAAAAACAAGACTAAAAGGCTCCTGACAAGGTCTGGGTGTTGGCAAATTTGCTGTTCCATGGCTGGGCAGATGAAAAGAAGCCCAAAGCAGAGTCAGCAGTGGCAGAAATGCCACCCTGGCCAAGGATCATTGTGAGGAAACCTCTGCCTCCTCCCCCCTCATTTCTTACATTCGGGCAGCACTGAAATGCTGCTCTGTGCTGCTGATTTCTGTCACTTACCACAGTGCAGCAGAGGGGCCAGAACCACCAGAGGAGAGCCAAGGCCAGCAGGAGGAAGAGGATCAACAAGGCGATGGCCAGGATGGTCCCGTCTGACTGGAAGAGAAAGAGAGAGTTTGTGACAGCTCTGGCAGAACTGTCCTCGCCAGGCACCCCCTGTGCACCCTGCTCCCAGGTGTGTCTCAAAGGCCCTTCCCAATGACTGCCACGTTAATGACAGTGATCGTTAATGACAGTGATCATTAATGCCATACTCCATTTATTTTTCAGACCAGGTGCAGTTCTTCTCTCTCCTCATACATCCAAATGGGGCTCCTGCCCTCCCTCCACAACCTCACTGCAGAGGCTGAGACCTCTCGTTCACTTCACAGGTTTTTGCCTCGATCTTCTGAACCTCACAGTTACATAAACCACTTAATTCAAACTAAAATTAATGTGACATTCCTCAGAGTATTTAAGTGAAGACTTAAAAAAAGACTTTAGGAAGAGCTCACAACACAGTCATGGAATCATGGAAGGGTTTGGGTTGGGAGGGATCTTAAAGCCCATCCAGTGCCACCCCTGCAATGGGCAGGGACACCTTCCACTATCCCAGGTTGCTCCAAGCCCTGTCCAACCTGGCCTTGGACACTTCTAGGGATGGGACAGCCCCAGCTTCTCTTGGCAATGTTTCACTGCAGTTTAAGCAACTTTGCAACTCCTTTCCCCTCCTGCAGTACAAGCTTGACAGTGATGCTGGCAGTACAGCTGACTCCAAACAGAAAACCCGCAGTGAGCTCTCCAGAGGCCCATGACCCAGGTCCTCCTGCCCCTCTCAGCTGTGCTGACTCAGAGCAGTTCTGCCATGAGCTTTCCAAGAAATCTGAACACACACACACAATAGCAAGGATACACGGGGAATTTCCCCATCAGCACCCATTAACTCCAGAAGATCTTTCCTGTCTGGCTGGGACACTTCCCCCGGTTCAAACACGTTTGCAATTCTCTGGAATTGATCAGCACTGCAAACTGCTGCATGAGCCAGCTCGAGCCAGTGCAAACCCCAATGTGCATCATTCCTTGCTGCTCAGAGTCAACCCAAAGCAGATGTTCCTGTGTCCCTGAGGTGTGCCAGCCTCCCCATACCGCTCCTCCCCAGGATCAGGCTCTTCCCGGACCAGCAAGTCCTGACTCAAGCATTTTTGAGATGTTCTTGACGTCAGAGCCAGGCATTGAACCCCCCCACCCAATGTCAAGGTCACAGTGCCAGAGTGAGGACGTGTCCAGGAGCAGACTGACCCGGAGGACGGGAGAAACGAGGGCCTGCTTAAATCACTGCACTTCAAGGGCCAGATGACCTCCCATCATACCAGAATGGAGAGTAATGGAAAAACCAACCAGGTTGAGAGCGTTTTCCAAACTCTCTGCTGGTGCAGAAAGAGTTTTTGGAGAACTTGGATCAAGATAACCTGATCTTTGACACTTGGAAGCAAGAGAGGGTAGTCCACACAGGAGAAGAATTCACCCAAGGCATGTCTGGAAGTGGAACTTGGACCCCAACACAAAATAAAAGCTCATTTGAGAAGACAGAGCTGTACATTTGGGGCTCCTCCTCAGACAAACAGCATAAAGGCACATCCATCATCTGCAAAATCCAACCTGCTGGTATTCAACGCTTTAGAAAATGTGATCTCAACTCTTTACTGCCATGAAATTGTAGAAGAAATAAGGCTTTTTTATGAATAATCATTATCTGCCCCTTTAACCCTGTATTAAAAACAAATATTTTGTCATTAAGAGTATTCTAAAATCAATTTGCAAAAATACAAAGCAAATTAAAGTGGCCTTTTAACTGTTTCTGGAGATTTTTTTTGTTTGTTTTTAAAAGTAGAATTTATTTTTACTTTCCTTCCCCCAAGACAACCTGTAAAGACCAATTTTCGATACCCCAACACATCTGTTCCTCTGCACTGCAGCTGGCCTGGCCAGCTGGTGTTCTGTGTACCACAGCAGCAAACCAGTCCAGAGGACTGGGAAGGGTTGGAGCTGCCAGATCTCAGTGTCTCACTCAGGTAATGCCTCACCCCAGAGTCAGCATTGCCTGGCAGGGCTGCAGGAACAATCTTTCTCCAGCTATCACAACCAGAACGCTCCCTCCCACAGCCCCTTCTGCTTGGATTAATTCCTTGTCTTCTATTTGAACAAACATCAGAATGTTCCAGACAAATCCGAACTGAATCTTCTGGGCTCAGCCAGAGCTGCAGAGTGCCGGTGACACATTCCCAAAGTCCTCAGCCAGGACCTGCAGGTGCTGCCTCAGCTCCTCTGGGCTGGCACTGCTGGGAGCAACCCCCAGCGAGTCACCCCAGGACACAGCCTATGCACACAATAAATCCTGTTGCAATAATCCAAAGTGGATTATAAAGCTGCTTTTGGCTTGTTTTATCTTTGTTTTGTCAGTTCCTGCTAGAATTTAGCTGTCACTATGTGTAATATCTATGGTTTTATACGGCTAGAGCTGTGCTGAGATAGAAACTGCCACTCAGCCAAGCTGAATGATAAACAAGAACCAAAATCTGCCTGCTCAAAGAGTTTGCAAAAGTTCCACTGGCATTTTGAAATCTCCCACCCAGTCTTATATAGCTGGTGAAAAAGGGCTGAAGCATTTCAAATGTCTGTTTTCATTCTGTTTTTTTAAATCAAAATTTGGAAGAACAATGCAAATGCTCATGGAAACACTGAACCATGGAATAATGCGATGAGTGTGTTTAATACTTATTGAACACAGGCTGGCAATTCAGACCACGAAAACAACTTTCATTTTAAAAAGAGAATTTTTACAGTAAACTAGAAATTTTTGCATAAGAGAATACCAATGGAGACAAAGCCTGGCGAACCCTTAAGTACACACAGTTACCTGTGATGGGTGCTACTGTCACTGGGATTGATCTTGGCTTCTGACACAGATAAACTGTGGGGCTGGTACCCACACCCTAAAACTCCACGACACCTGAATGGCTGACAAAAGCCAGACAGCAAAGGTATCTCAGAGCGTGTGCCAAATTAAGTGTAAAACTTTGGCACTTTGCTTCCTGAGAACTGTCAAAGACCTGGACAACGCCTGGAGCTGTTCTTTTGAAACACCTTGTTATTTTACCAAGAAACACTAACAGAAAAAGAGTGGGCTCTTTCCATGGCCTTTCGAGGTGCTCCACATCTGATGTGTTACAACTCTCCCATGTAGACTCTGAAACAAATAAACTGTAGAGAAAGGGAGGCAGCTGTGCCTTGAAGACTCCTTTGCCCTGCCAGAGTCCAACAAGGCCAAGAAAATGCTGCAAGTATTGCTGGCAGTGGAAGTCCAATGGAAAAGAACCTCTGGAAGATCCTGCACAAGAGAAAGATATCGAGAAATCTGGAGCAGGACATGTTAGAGGCACTTCCTCACGTATAGGGGGGTGTGCATTTATAGATATAGATTTATAGAGAGAACCTCAGAATCACACAATGGTTTGGGTTGGGAGGGACCTTAGAGCTCATCTCATTCCAGCCCTGCCAGAGGCAGGGACACCTTCCCCCAGAGCAGGTTGCTCCAGGCCCCATGCAGCCCCCACCCAGCAGTTCCTGTGGAACTGTCAGGGACAGGAGGAGCCAGGCGGTGCTGGGGGGGAATTCCCTGGCCGGGAGACAGAAGCCTGGCCCACCTCTTGGACCGCAGGTTCTCCTCGAGAGAGGAGGGAAGGGATGGCAAAGTCTGATCCAGAACCTGCTGTGGGCTATTCCTGAACTCTGCCCACGAACACCGGGATATGTGCTGTCCTGCGAGGGAGCGACTCCCTTGGGGCGCGCACCGACCCCGGGGGAGATCCGAACCCAAAGGCTGGTGTGCACCAGGTGCACATTCCTTCACTAGTCAGGGAAGAGGGATGGCCAATCCAGCCATGGTTGTGCCACAGAGGAAATGACTCATCCTCCAGCATTCCTTTGCTGTTGCCTGCTGAGATTGCTGCCCAAGACCAAACTCCTCAAATTTTGCCCCGGGAAGTGCGGATGCAATCATGAGGCGAGACAAAGCTAAGGCAGAATCTGTGGAATTAAGCCCCTTTTTCATCTTACACATCCTCAATGCTTCTAACACAGAAGCAAAAATAAATCTGCTCATAAGAAAACATAAATCAGTTCATTGGAATTTCAATGGAACTATGGTTTATTCCTGAGGGTTTTCCAAAAAATGCTGCTGCACACCAGACGGGCATTTTTTGTTGCGTTTGGGTTTGCTTTGTTTTTTCTAATCTTCTTATGTTTAAGATTTTATTTTCTAGTTTCTCACTTTACTGCACTGGCCTTTGCAGCACACTTTGGATGTTCACGGGGGAAACCTGGAATAACCACCCCGAAGTGCAGGGAGCATCCAAAGCTTGGAGCACTGACGGTCAGCAGTGATGGACGGAGCACTGGGTGCATCTACTGAATGTGCTCGTTCCTGGCTGACAAATGAATGCCCTGGTGATTCACAGGGAGAGGGAGCAGGGCACTGGGCCTGCTCCTCACCACAGTAGGAATTGGATTTAGCTTTAAGGGTGTGTTTAAATGGGATGACTTCAGGCTGAGCCCCAGAGCAATGACTTCCGTGAAATCCATGTATCCACCATCAACTTTAGAGGGCCTTGAGGGCTGTGCTCAGGATAAGGAGTCCTGATTCCTACAGAATTACTGTAGGAATTATTGTGCTAATTACTACAGGCAAGAAACCCCAGTAGCCTGTTTGACCTGGCTCTGCACTCACTACTCCAGGACAGGACAGGACAGCGAGGTCTCCCGTCAGGCAGCCCATCCCTCCCCGTGCTGTGCAGAAGAGCTCGAGGGAGCCTCTCCAGCTGGAAACAGCAGCAGAGGAGCTCAGGCTCTCACCCAGCCCCACAAGGCTCCCCCAGGGCAGCCTGGGGGCTGTCACTGCTGTGCCAGGGCGAGGGCACAACCACCCGCACTGCTCCCAGGGCTTGGGCACGGCAGCACTAGAACGGCCACAGAACACTTCAGAGAGACTGTGCAGCACTAACAGCTTAAATAACACTTGGCACCGAACCTCGGGTGCTTTGCAAAGAGGAGAAACATGGCTAATGTCATTCCACAGACAGGGAAGATGTGAATGGCTCCTGTACCCCAGTCCTGTTTTACATTTTCCAAGCAGGAAGAGCAACAACTTGCTGAAAGCTCTCAGAGGGGTCAGTATGAAAAGGATGAAGCGCTTTTAAAAAGCTTTATGAAAATCTTGGTACAGTTTTGAGTGAGCATCCAAAACCAGACAGAGGTTTTCTCCCTGGAGAGAAAGGAGGAACAGTTTTAAGGTCCTTTAGTCAACAGAGGGGGGGAAGAAGGCTGACCCTGTCCCTCTACACCAGTTTTTATTGTGATTATCTCTTTCTGTCAGACTCTCCTGGGGATCTCCCATCACAGCAACAGAAACTGATGTCTATCATTTAGTTCATCACATACTGGAATTTTTTTAATATAACAGAAACAATGTGGCCTAATTTCTAAAAGGAAATGAAAACTCTTCAGGGTTGGCCTCTGCTCCGTGTCTGTGTGGAGCTGCTTGAGCGGGAGCCAAGCTCAGCAGGGGATGTGAGCACGAAGCACCTGTGTGGGGTCACCAGCAAAGGTGTTCTCAGCCCCTTTGCCCCATGTTTGCTGTGCTGTGACATGAAATGACCCTCTGGCCGTGATCGGTTTCTCTCCTCTCCTTCCAGAGCTGAAACGAGATGAGAGCTCCAAACACTGTTCCAGCATCCTGTTATTTGCTCTCCAGCCCCATGTAAACACCAGTGCAGCCTCCCTTCACCACAGGCTGGACAAACCCCGAGCAAGAGACAACCTTTGTCCTGAAGAGTTCACACTCCAAACAGAGCAGGCAAACATATGGTGTGAAGGGGGAGTGATCCCTCTGTTACAAGGGAAAATCTTTGGTCAGGGAAAACAATGCTCTAATCCTTGATTGCTCTGTTTATCCTTCTGAAACACAGTGAACTTTTCCTTCAGAAGAAATCCTTTGACATTTCCAAATCAACAGAAATGTTCACAAGACTTCTGAAAGGCTGATAGGGCAGAACTGATGGCAGAAGTCAGGTTTGTCCAGCCCTGGCTTGTGGCTCACCCGTAAGGCATTTGGTATCTGTGTTAGATACAAGAGGGTCGGGTGGGATAGGATATGGAAAAGCCCAGCAGGGCATAACCCTGCAGGCTGAGGAGCTTTTCCTCTTCAGTGGTGCCTGCTCTCCATCAGCACTGGGGTTCAGCCCTCTCCAGGCAACAGAGCTGTTGAAATCCAAAGGCCTTTGCCCTCCTCTCTGGTTCTCTGTCTCCCTTGTAACAGCCCCTCTGGTTTGGTAAAATGCTCCAAATTCTGTTCCTCTTTCTCCCACAAAGCTCCTGACCCCTGAATGGCACCACCAAGAGACCTATTCTACATCAAAGGCCAAAAACAGTGCTAAGACTTCATGTCCCTGAACATCTGCTCAGGTCTGCACAAGTCATGTCCTCACCTGGCCGTGGTCAAGCTTCAGGTGCCCCAATTTTAAGAGTCTCAGCTCAGGCTGCAGCAGAGATCAGAGGGAGCAGGGGCCTCCTCTCTGCAAGCCTTCAGTGCCCTGACTACCTGTGAACATCTCCTCCATCACACCCTGCGGCCACAGGCAGAGGTCACAGCACCCGGCACACCTCTGGTTTTGTCCTGGAGGTGAGTGTGGGAGCCTCGGCTCAGTGGCTGGGAACATCATGGAATCATGGAATTGTTTGGGTTGGAAAGGACCTAAAAGATCATCCAGCTTCAGTCCTCTGCCATGGGCAGGGACACCTTCCACTGTCCCAGGCTGCTCTAAGCCCCGTCCAGCCTGGCCTTGGACACTTCCAGGGATGCCCAGCTTCTCTGGGCAACCTGTGCCAGGGCCTCACCACCCTCATATTAACTTGTTCCCAATATCCCATCTAAACCTTCAGCTTAAGGCCATTCCCCCTTGTTGTGTCCCTACAGGCCTTGTGAGAGGTCCCTCTCCGAATCCCAGCAAGGGGCTGGGATTGGCTGTCACTGGAGGCCACTGGAGTGCTGGTTTCAGGGTCCATGTGCACACACACCCCTGCACCGAAGCAGCAGCAGCAGCTGAGCTCTCCTGACAAGCCAGTGGGGCTGTGGATGTTTCTGTTCCCAAGGAGCTGCCATTCTGGAGCAGCCACCTCTCGTCCCCCCACAATTGCAACCAAACAACAGAACCTTGGCGGTGAAACCTGAGCAGTTCTTTTGGTTTCCATTTGTGCTTATTGTCCTTAATAAGCAGCAGGCTAAATCCATTTCAGGAGATGAATTGCAACTGGAATATGACCAGACAAAATTCTGTGGAATTAGCCTTTGTCAGGACATTTATGGCTCGAGTTGGGTTTGCGTCTCAGCGAGGCAGGAAAGGGAACAGCATGCTGCAGCTCTGGAATGTCTTGCCTCATGCATGGCGAGGAGATTTGTAGCACTTAAGGAGCACTTTCAAAAAAAATCATCTCAGGAGCACCTTCCTTGAGCTGATAAAGCTCTGTGCCCCAAAGGGAGCAGGAGAGGCTCCTCGCAGCCTCACAGGCAGCTCTCCGTGACTCTGGTGGGGTGAGAGCCTGCCAGCACGACCTGCACACACACAACAGCAGCTTTGGGATCAGTTTCCTTCTGAAACTCAGTTTAAATTGAAATCACATTTTCAACAGAAAAACATTTCAATAAAAGAAAACATTTTGTTTCAGACGGCTTTGTTTCAACCTCAATCTTAAGCAGGATTTCACCATTAGAGGTGCTCATGGGTGCAGAGATCCTGGATTGCATTCTCTGTGTAACCTCAGCACTGTCACAGGAGCACAGGCTGCACATCCACAAACCATTCTGATGTTTTCAAATTAAAGCCTTTCGAAACTTCCATCCTGTCCTGCCCCCACCCCCAGTTCATTGGTCTCTTCTGTGACTCCCTGTTTCCCGTCCCATAGGAACATGGGTTTTGTAATAAGCCAACCACACTTCAGGGTATCATAAACCAGCCCATGTAGCAATATTAGAGTGAAATAATCTCTGCACATTTAACTCTTCGGCTGACCTGGGGTAGCAAAAACATTCCCTGCCCGTTATACTTGCAGCACTTAAGAGCAATTTCTTCTGGAAACAAACCCAGAATCTCATGCCCTGGAGCTCCCACAGAGCAAAGCCTCAGTTAATAACACCCAGGTCAAGGGCCCAGGAAAGTGCTCATTAAATGGACTCGGCAGCTTCATAAAGCCTCTATTGACACCCCAGGGAGAGCCTTTGGCTGCCTGCAAGCTCAGGAGCACTGGTCACTGGCAGAGCCCTGATTGTGCAGCCCAGAACAGAGTCACAATTGAAAAAACCCCGCTCTGAATTACATTGCATTAACACTGAACTGCATTTCTTTTGAATTAAAAAAAACACCCAACAACAACAAAAAACCCAATGAAAAGAAGCCTTCAGTGAAAGGTCATTAGCTTTTACTACAAGGCTGCAGTTCTTGCTTGATTTTCTAACTTTCTCCATATTTAAAGGTCAAATCCATCCACTATTGTTTAACTCAAAGGTGCAAATTCCTTCAGTCTTTCGAAGTGCCACAGGAAGAGAGCCGGGATACCCAGCTGTGCTGAGGCTGTGCCAGTCCCCACCTCCTTTTGTCAACTGCAAAACCTCTCCAGGTTAAAACACCAAAGTTTTCGCTGACTTTGATGGCTCCTACACCCTTGCAGCTGGAATTGTCAGACCAGAGGGGCCGTTTCTATCCCAAATAGTGGGTCTGTCTCCCACCTGACACCTCACCCAACATCACAAATCATTTATTAATCTGGAGGCATTCCCTGCTCTCCCAGCTGAGAGCTGCCCAGGAAGGGCTGGGTTATGCTGTCACTGCAGCCCTGCAGCTTCCAGCTCCCTTCCAGCTTTCAGTGAGAGCTACCAGAGCAAGGGGTCATTAGTGGTTTTTCCTCTTCTGGGAGCATTTTAGAAAACGAACAAAGACTTATTTCAATTCCCATCCTGGCTTCTCTCCAGAAAGAGCATCTTTCTGCTCTGCAGAACTTGGCCCTGCCTTCCTGCCCCCAAAGCGTGGCCTTGGCAATTATTCCCTCTCTTGTGCGTTCCCTTTTCTGACACTGCTTGGAGTGAACCTGCCTGTGCACACCTGCAAATTCATAACAGCATTTAACACTTTCTCTCTCTTCCAGTTCTTCCAACTCCTAACACGGGAACAAGAGTAAATCCCATTCTAAGAGCTCCCCAACCCCCCCCCAGCCATCACTGACTAATTCTTCCAGCAGTGAGAACCCCTGCAGCAAGCACTGCCCAGGTGAGAGCAGTGCAGTTTTCACATGACAAAAGGCTGACCTGGGGAGACCTCACACCTGAAATCTGTGGTGTGCTGAGACTAATGGCTGAGGAAGGGGGAGTAAGTTATTTATTTAGTCTTAGAACTACAGGATGCTCAGTTCTTATTGCATAGGACTGACCATATATATATATATATATATATCCTTGACCTCGTATTATTGCTGTTACAAGATGATTAGCAGACCGTGAACTACAGTTCTTGGTGCCTTCAGCTATCAAAGGCCCACTGATGTCAGCAGGATAATGAAACCACTTTTTAAAATCTCATCGTTAATTATCAGGATCAAGTCAGATCCCTAAGGGTGACTGCAGGACAAAGGCCAAATAAGGAGGAATATCAGCAGAGGGAAGGGGTTGTCACCCCCCAGAGAGACCTCTGTCTAATTTGAGTCAAGCAAGAGATGGATAATGGCAAGTTCTGATAACTAAACATTATTTATAACCAAAACAGCCCCTTGAGACCCAGAACTGAAGGAGCCAGTTGCTAAACAGGTGCCCAGGATACCTTCATGAGTCTCCCAGAGAATGCTTCCAAGGGTAGTGTCCCCCTTAAATCTTAGTCCAAGCAGTCCTGACCAAATCCAAGGGCTGGAGAGAGATTTTATATCCACACTGGATCCTCCAGAGCACGGATTACCTGGCCCAAAGGGGAGCAAACCCAGCCTCCCTCTGGGCCAGTGCAGTGCCACAGCCTTTGGGCATTTCCTCAGGAGCAAAGCCCTGCCCCGGGGGCTGTGCAGGCTCTGGGGCTGTCCCCAGCACCTTCTGCCAGCAGCAGAGCTCTCCTGGCTGTGCCTGCCCAGCTCTGCTCTCCCTGCCCAGGGATCAGCATGGCCTGAGCCCTGCGTGGGGAGGGAGCGATTCCTCCTGCACGGGGAGCTTCCCACTGACAGAAAAACACTTGAAAAGGTACAGATATTGAAAAACAATTTCAGAGGAGTGGGTTAGTAACTCTGTGCTGGTTTTGGCTGGGGTAGAGGTAATTTCCTTTGCAGCAGCAGATGCGGGGCTGTGTTTGGGTTTGTGCTGAGAACGGTGCTGAGAGCAAGGGATGTTCCGTTCCTGCTGAGCAGGGTCTGCACAGAGTCAAGGCCTTTCCTGCTCCTCTCAGCATCCAGCCAGGGAGTGCACAAGAAGCTGGGAGGTGACACAGCCAGGGCAGCTGACCCCTCTGACCCAAGGGATATTCCATCCTTCCATCCCACATGGATTGTGCTCGGCAGGTCAGGCTGGGGAAGAGGGAGGAAGGGGGGATGCTCAGAGTGGTGCTGTTTGTCTCCCCCAGTCACTGTTCCATGTGATGGGGCTCTGCTGTCCTGGAGGTTCTGCACACCTGCCTGCCCACGTGGGAAGTAGGGAATGAATTGCTTGCTTTGCTTTGATTGTGTGTGTGGCTTTTGCTTTCCCTATTACATTTATTAAACTTCTTCAACACATGAATTCTCTCACTTCTCCAATTCTCTCCCCAAACCACTGAGGGGGAGAGACCAAGAAGCTGCTGTGGCTGAGCTGCCAGCTGGGGTGAGGCCACAGCACTGTCCAGGCCAGGCCTTGCCAAGAGACAAATCCATCAAATGCTTCCAGGCGGCTGAGCTGTCACACCAGAGGTGCTGGCACCTCAGCCCCAGCCAAGCTCACGAACACCTCGCTGTCTTCAAACCCTAGCAGCCCTCATTCCAGCCATTCCCCTGCGCTGTCGGAGTAGCTGCCAGTGGTCACACACCCCAGGCCAAAGAACACCCTAAATTACACCCAGGACAGCCCTGTCTTAGTTTAACTGGGTAATACGTAAGTTAGTGGGGAGCAGGATTAAACTTCAGTCTGCAGCCCCTGATTTACACCGTGTCGCCCTCTTGCCTCTGAAATAAACCCAGCCACTCCCAGCAGCTCCACCTGGAGCCAGTCAGTAACCCTGGGTCTGGGGGGCGCAGGGAGCAAAACCTGTGAATGAAAAATGGGCTGTGCACAGAGGGCCCACGAGTCAACCACAGTTCTGCCCTGAGCCAGAGGGCTGCCTCTGCATTCCATAATTTAGTAAAACAAATGCTTTGCTCAACCACAACAGCTCCTATGCCTGCCCAGTTCTGACAGATGAATGGAAATCAGTGCATTCTTCCAACGAGCAAAGCTCTTTGTGCCCCAGGGCTCCCCCCGGCACACGGCCCTGCCCGGCTCTCCGGGATGCTGCAGCACCCTGGGGGTGGGCAGGACACAGCCCCCCCTTCTCCCTCCCAAAGGACATTCCTGTCCTTGCCTGCAGCATGTGGGGATCTGTGAGGGGCTGCAGCCCCAAAACCCTGTGGGGATGTGATTAAGTGGGGTAGGTTTGCTCTATCCCCTCCAAGCAGTGGGTCCACCGCCCTGGTCTCTTCTTCTCCTGACACAGACACGTCCTCTGACCCTTCACCATTTGAGGGCACCTGGCATTGCCCAGCCAGGTTTCCCCATCTGACTTTAGAGCCACCAAAAGCAGCAGCAAAGCCAAGATGGTGAAAACCACACAACAAAAGCACTGATGCTGAGGGACTCACACGAGAGTGGGAGGTGGAGCCGCATCCACCAGGACAGAAAGTTCTCCTCCACTAACCTGGTCCTATCTTTTCTCTCTCTTCCGGACTTTGACTGCACTCTGCAAACTGAGCAGCTCCATGAAATTCCAGACAATGCCTTTAGCCACCTCCAGAAAATGACAACTCCACCTTTGTCTGAAGGCCACCCCTGCATGAGACTGGGCAGTCACACTCCATTCTGATTGAACCCTGCATTTGGAGTTCCAGTCCTTGGCCAGGAAAGTTCCAGCCTGACACTCATCACCAGAGGTTTAGAGAGGCCTCCAGCATGTAATCAACTCTTGCCTCTAAAAACTCATATTGAAAATATGAGGAAGAAAATGAGGAAGAAAAACAAAATAAAATCCCCAAGTTCTCCTATGGACTGTTTCATCCCTCAGGCTTGGAAAGAACTGGGCCAACCAAGAAGAATTTTGATTCCTTTTTGAAATGGAGATTGTGCCCCACCTGAGCGAGCTGGGACCACTTTGATGTGACTGCAAACCTTCCCAAAACGTACTTTAAAATGAAAATGCTGAAAGACCCTTTGCAACAAAAGCATCTTTACAAGTCTCTCCCACACCTTTTGTTTTCTTTTGTGAAATGAAAAATCAATTACTTTTCAACACGGAAAACTGCAGTGAGGTACCAGGAAAGCTTGGAGACTCACTCTAAAATACAAAATTTAGGCACCTTTGGCAGTTTGATATTGGGCATCTGAATCAGCAGTTCCTCGAGTCCCCTGGAGAAGGAGGTGTAGAGGCACACACAGTCCCTCTGTGCTCTGAGATGGGAAAGCACCAGCAGCTCAGGAAAAGGCAGACTCCAACAGAGCCCTGGCAGCTCAACTTCTGACACCCCTTGAACTCCCTCAGGGCTGCAAACCTTGAACCTCAACACTTCCCAGGAAGCAGAGAGCGAGGGAGAAGAGAAGGACCCCAAAGCACCACAGACCCCTGCAGCCCAGGCAGGAGGATCCCAGTGCCCACACTGGGGAGCACAGGCAGCAGCTGAGCCTGATTTACCTGAACTCTGGCTCCTTTGAACAAAACACAAAACCCCAAACCCCAAATCTGATGGTGACAGATGTGACAAGTGTAACTCAGTGCTGGAAAGTGAGAGGTATTTCAGTGTCCCTTGGACTAAGAACGAGGTTTAGTCAGTCATTCCTTGTGCCTTCAGTCCTGACCTGCCCACATTTTCTCCCACTTGAAATGCTGTAGCAGATTTTAGGGAAATTGCAATGACTCCCTTCAGTCTGGCCCTGTGTGTGTGGGTTCACCCTGCAGGGCTCTGTCCCTCTGCACCGACAGGGCGACAGCTCCCAAGGGG
This sequence comes from Ptilonorhynchus violaceus, assembly GCA_013397565.1. Lineage (NCBI taxonomy): Eukaryota > Metazoa > Chordata > Aves > Passeriformes > Ptilonorhynchidae > Ptilonorhynchus > Ptilonorhynchus violaceus. The sequence goes on from VZRJ01004210.1 coordinate 288,895, forward strand.
ACAGATGTACCCAACGCTCTCTGCCACGCACTCAGCGTTTGACTGAGGCAGCACAGTCTGCAAAAAGCACTTTTCACTGGCAGCCTCACAAAAATGGCAGCTCTGTGCAAGGCAAAAAGCCCCAGCATCCCATTTTGTGCAGCTGGCACTCGGTGTTGGGAATCACAACGTGAGCCCAGGACTTGGTGCTTTCCCCCCGGCCATCCCAGCAGCCAGGCCTCGCTGAGCTGCACTGGTGACCCTGAGATGAGCTTCTGGGAAAGGCCAAGGCTTCGATCCCTTGTTTTGTTCAAAATAATGACCCATTTGTCAAAGAGGAAAAGTGTTTTTCTCCTGGAGTTTTCACTGCTCCATAAAACTGACATTCATTTTCCTGTCTCCTCCCTAGGAGTTTTTAGATATTAACTGAAGCTATGCTGGTATAAAACAGCTTTGCCTTATTAACCTATTAGAAACTTTCCAAATCTCCCTACCACAAAAACCTACACTGAAATTTTTGTCAGCTAGGGTGATAAAAAAGTGTATTAGATGTTTAGGCTCTCTCAGTCTTGATCTTCAATTACCTACATTCACAATTTAGGAGTCAAAAAGTCAGCTGAATTTTCTGACTATTCATTTTTGGTCTTTGCTTGCCAGGAAAGCAGCTGTCTGCTTCAGCTATGCTCTTAACTGAATTTTTTCTTCCCTGGATTACCTCCAGAGAGTCCTTGCAAATGGATAGTTGATAGAAAAATGACAGCTATTCCTTGTAGGGAAAATGGGATATTTACAGATGATTTCCATATTGCATAGGAAGGGTTTGTTGTGGACCTGCATCAGAAAATAAATGGCAAAGCTTTTCAGGCCATCAAGCTTCTTGCTTTGTTCCTTCTCCCATTAAACAGCCCTTCCTGGGGAGCAATGGGGTCGGGGCTCAGGGCACGGGCACCAAGGCGAGCGTGGCACTGCTGTCACCTCACTGCTGCCAGCGGGGAAGCTCTTTGGAGAGGACACTCCAGACCTCCCTCCAAACCTGACCATTGCAGAAACACAGCACAGAGGGAAGCCCAAAGCACTGAGTTCTGGTCTGCACACAGAGAAGAAAACCTTTGGTTTTTCCCTGTTGTTACCATCACTTCACTTCCGAGCTCTCACTCTCCCACTTCAGCTGCAGATGGTCCAACAGACCCAACTTCCAGGTCTGAAGCCAATAAAACAATTTGGTGCACATTTTGTACAGGGGCATTTCCATGACTGCAGCCCTTGTAACCTTAATTAAAGAGATGATCATAGTCTCAGTAAACAGTTTCATCTTTGAAAAGAATTTGACAACATAAAACACTCCTACAGAGACAAAATGTGTGTTGGTCCGGGAGGAAAGTCCTCGATCTGTGGAGCTGAGGTATAATTTTCAAAGCAGCCACTGAATGTCTCTGCATGTAGGTTTGGATGCAGGATCCGGGTTTGAGTTCTGGCTGCTCAGCTGCACTGCAAGTCCAGCTTCACAGTCTGGAGACACCAGAGTAGCAGGCAGTGCCATGAAGCATTTCCAAAAGTTTCCCTACAGCTATTAAACAATAGAAGAGAGACATCTCCTATAACCTACAAATAATAATTCTATCCCTGGAAGAAAGCATGTGAGGAAGGAATAATTTTTCTCATAGGATTGTTTCCCACGGCTTGCCTCATGTGAGTAAAACATAGGAAACACCTGTGTGCTGACAACAGGCAAACCCATTTTTGCCAGTGAACAATGAACTAGAACTAAAACTTGACTAATAAAATAAATTCCCTTCTTTTAAGGCATAAGGAAATCTTTGTCAGTTTTGGACCATAACCCCTCGTGTAAGCTCTAAAAACTCTCTCCGTACAATCTTGTCCTTGTTGCACAAGGATCAAGTTCAAAAGACACAAAAGACTTTTCTCAGCTGGTGCCTCAGCCTTTGTGGGCCACAGGACACTTCTGGTAACTCGATGTCGTCCAGCTTGGCCTCTCCCTTGCTCTGCACGGAAACACAGCAGCCTTTGCTGCACAGGCACAAAAGCAGGCTGGGGACAGACTTCTCAGTCTTCCTGGTAAGGCTGCTCTGGCTTCCCAAAAATTACTTTAAGTCAGTTCAGAGGAGAATTAGAGCATTGCCTCACCCGTGGCCTGTACAATGACAGGTCTGCCCACAGATGAATAAAGCTGAATACAGCGAAGCATGAAGGGCTGCTCTGAATTCCGAGTGAATTTCTCCACACCTCCTTCAGCATGAGTAATTTCATGCCCTGTTCCCAACAGCAGACTCTGCAGAAGCAGCATCCTCAGCAATACTGGGAATTATAAATGGTTTCATCATCCTAATTCCAGCAGAGCCCGAGTGCAGCAATTCCCCCTGACAAGGAGGTCTGCAGCCACAAACCATCCACTTCAGGGGAGAATCCAGCACATTTTTGGCCTCGTGTTGGTTTCCATGCAAAGGGGCTGATCACAACAGCCACAGTTGCTGCAGAGGAATCAGAGCAGCTAAGGAAGGCAGCAGAGCTGCTCTTTGTTCCCTGGATAGTGGACAGGCAGACACAGACACCTCCAGCCACTGCCAGTCCTGCTCTGGTCCCTGTCCCAAGACAGATGCGGAGTCTGAGGTGTTTGCTGAAGGCTCGAGAGCTTTGCCACATTTTGGCACACAAGGTACACAAAATGTCACCTTACCACACACTCAAACTCACCTGAGGTGGGGAACAGGTCCTTCACACCGGGCTTACCCAACTTGGCAGCCCTACTACTGATGTAACCCACACCTGTTGTTCAGTCCCTCCATCCCAGGGCACCATTTGGGGCACGTGGATCAAAACTTACACAGTGTGTGCTGGAGATGATGACGGAGCTGGAGATGAAGCTCAGCCCATCGTTCATACTGACTTGAAGAGCTGCTTCCCTGAAGAAAACAAAAAAACCAAGAAACAAGTCAGGGCAGCTCATCCACAGCCTCTGTTCAGCTCCACCCTCTGGGTCCCGGGCTGCTGATGCTCAGAGCAGCCTCTCGCACAGATAATTCACGCTGGTGACACAACGAGCACAGGGCAGTGTCAGCATGGGGTCCAAACAGGAACAGCAGGACCCACAGAGGTCGCCCAGAGCCATCTCCCCACAGGCAAAGTAAACACTGGAGTAGGAAAAACGTACATGCCAACTTCTCGCAGCACGGGTGCCGGGCACAGCAGGTAGGTGTCCTCCACTACAAAAGGCTTCTCATCTGGAAAAGAGAAAGAGTGGGATTTTCTACCAGCCCCATAATCCAGCCCTTAAAGAGCAAGTTTAAATAATGGTTTTCCTCACTCTTGATAGACAAACAAGATCAAACACTGTGGGGGATGAAGAGCTGCCTCGTGTCTGAGGCACAGCACAGCTGAAGGGTGTGGAGCTTTTTGGGAGGTCAGAGTGCAGGATCACAGCCACTCTGTGCAGGAGCCAGGTGGAGTTGCAACAGGTTACATAGGAGTGGAAATAGCCAAGTTAAGAAAATTGTATATTATGGAAAATTTTGCATTTCAAGGCAGAAGCATCTGAACCTAAATTAAACCTTCCAGCCTGACTTACACTGAGGCTTCAAAAGTGGAGTGAGAGAAACTATCAATAGGCAATTGCCTGGGAAACAGGAGGATTGATTAATATTCCTCTTCTGTAGACTTAGGTCAGAACTTTGTAGCACCACTAGTGACCAGACAGCTGGGGATCCCAAGGAACTTCCCGGCCCATTTGCCAGCTGACTGGAGCTGGGGCAGACAGGCAGAAAACCAGGCAGACAGGTGAGGTGGTGGTTGTTTTTTGGGCTGGAAACCAAAACATTCCCACAGGAGGGGTTGATTCTGCTGAATCAGAAACCTCTCTACCAGCTGTACCCATAGCCAGCTCCGGGGCCTTCCCAGGGATGCTTAGAGACCTGAAAGGAGCTGTTCCCAAATATTACCAGCATCCTAAAACTTTCCACTTCAACTTTTCATTCTGTTTGAAACCCTCTCTGCTCCTGACAGATTCCTTCCCCTTGGCCCCTGAAAACTGCAGGTTTCAAACTTCATTTTCAATCTTCTCTCTACACCCTGAGAGTGGATGAGACTTTCATTCTACGGGGCCACGTTGGGACAGGAGCACAATTCACCCCCACCTTGCTGAGCTATTTGACCACAGACACCAAACCTGGGATCTCTGACCTTCTAAAGTCTTTCCACACCTTCATCATGCACTTCATTCCTTGCCAGGGTGCGCAGAGGAGCAAGGTCACACTGCTGAGTGCCTCACTGGCAGACCAGGAATGGAAAGGAGCAAGGATAAAAGTTTAACCAAATCGTTTAGCAGTGGAGTGAAGAGCTGAACTGTTCTGGCTGTCTGGTCTTTTGTTTTCGAGGAAACTTGTGCACATCATGACTCCATCTCAGATGCCAGTGGAAAAAAGAAAAGCCATGAAGGGACACAAACCACAGAGAGCGTGGCAACCCTCTCCAAAGTACTTTCTGCACCAGCTGTGAGCCTTGTTCCTTGTCCTCTGGGCTGCTGTGATGAGTTTGTTCCCATGGATGGTGGGTAATGATGCTCAGGGCACCAGCAGCAGAGCACTGTTGACCCTGCTGTGCTCTCAGAGGGGTTGCCTCACAAGCAGGGTCACACAGCACATTTTACTGCAGTGGGTGAGGCACTAAGAGGCACTGACTGCAAGAGTCAGTCCTGTCATGCAGGAGCAGGACTCACCAAGCCAAGCATTTCTTCCCAGACATTCCTAGAAGAGGTTTCCACTGGATACAAAATTTTAGAAAGCAATAGTATTGCTCTGGTAATTCCTGTCACACATTAAAATCCCTATTTCATACTGGTGTATTTCTTTGCTTTGGAAGCAATATAAAAGGGTATTTCCTCAGGCAGGTTAGGAACTGTTTATTTTTTACACTCCATTAAAAAAAGGAAAAAAATAAAATAAATAAATGGTAATGAAAAGTTCTAACCTTGCCTGAAGTTCTCCTTATGTTTCCAGCTTCCAGCAAATCCCATGCCTACATAGACACACTTGAATTTCTGGGCTGTCGTCCGCAGTTGTTTTGTCAAGGACTGTTTGACACAGGCCAACAGCTGAACAAGAAACACTTCAGGCAGCCTCGTGGTTTCCACAGACTGGCTTTGCTTCTCCATCGTGGCTCACCCACGGAGAGCTCCCGGGATCCCCCAGGATCCCTGCTCCAGCTGGTGGCCTGGGAGTGCCATATTAGAGCTGTTTCCCGCAGGCTCAGAGCAGGGACACACAGGAACATTTCTGCTACGCTGAGCACCAGGAGCAGATGATGTCAGCACGGGGCATTCCCTGCTAGCCCCACACTCCAGATGACTTCCTCCGAGAGGGGAGGCAGAACAGGGGCATTTAAAGGACACAGCGCAGTGATCCCATGCACATCCCTCGCTCCCCTCGCCTCCAGCCCGGCTCTGGGCTGATGGGGCACACACAGCCCCTCAGTCCTGCAGTGGAGTTACCAAACCGAGCAGCATTTCCCACTCTCACAAGGCAGATGAGCAGTGGGGGCACGTCTGGTCCCACAGCGCTCTTCTCACCCTGATTTATGAAGATGTCATTAACTCCCATAGATTTATGACGTTGTCTCAGCGCACACACGCCAAGAAAACGAAGATCAGGGTCTTGTTTTCTCCTTTGCTAACTCTGGCAGCCGAGGCCAAAGACTTCTCCGTGCCAGCATTCACTAAAACAAAAGCTGCTTCATCTTGCAGGGCCTTTTACTTAGCTCTCATTCGGTTTTTGTTTCTCTTTCTCTCCCTTCCCACTCCCTGCTCGCACCAGTCCATGCCTCTCTAGAAAGTTTATCAGCCCCGGGGTGCCCCGAGCGAGCTCCCGGCTGGCCAGGCTGGCTGCAGGCACACATCAGTTTGCTTGGGGAATGTTCGTGTTTCACCGCAAAAATGAGGGATGTTTTCCTCCGCTCTAAACAAAAGAAGATCCATTTGGTTTGCATAACTCTGGCCATCTGACTCCTTCCTGGAAAACTTACACAGGGAAAGCAAACAAAACAACCCTTTTCGTCCGCTCTCGCATGGGACCCGCGGGATGCGTTTGGGAGCGTGGCGCTCTCCCGGTCTGCTGCAGGACGGGCCTGCTGTATCCCAGCGCAGCAGAGATGGGCTGCTCTTCCCAAACCCCAGCTCCCGTGCCAGAGCCTGGAGCGTGTGGTCTGGAGCGCTGTCAGCTCACAGTGCTGCTGGCAGGGCTGCGAGGGGCGGGCGCAGCGCTCGGCTCGGCGGTGCTGAGGTTGCTGCCCTGGACGTCATTCCAGTTCCTGGCTCGGGGCCGGCCAGGGATCGGTGCAGGAATCGCTTTGCCTCCTGTGACAGTTTCGTAGAAGGGATGCCCAGGCCTTGGTCACCTCTCAGACACCAACCCCGGGCGGAGCTTGGACACCTTCAGGAAATAATGCAATGCCTCGCCTTTGAGAAAGGCTGCCCACAGTGACGGGCACAATCTGCTCCCTACCTGTGCACCTTTGAGCCCTCCTTCGAGCAAAATAAGGATCTTGCTGTATAAACCCCCCACAGGTGACTCAAAGTGGCCAGTCCCGAGGCCTGAGCCATTCAGAGCAGTGTGCAGGAATGGAGGAGGGTCAAACCTCCCACAGAAACACGTCTGAGTTCTGTGGATGCCCTTTCAACAAGGTACCTGATACTGCTCAGACTCCTGTAACTCTCTACCCGGCATTCCTACACCTAAATAAATGTATGGAGCCTGTAAAATCTATTATTCCCAGCAATAGTGAATAGCTTCTTATGCCATTAGCAGGGTGTAACCTTTTGGCAAGCCAGGACTTGGAATACTTCCCACCCATAATAATAAAAGCCTCAATATATGCAAGATGCTTTAACACAAAAGAGCAAACCTCAAACAAAAGGAGAGGTACAAGAACCCAAAGAAGGTGACTAGACAAAGAGTAGAACTTTCTTTTAGCCATATAACCAGGCCAAAATTAACAGTTTTCTCTTTGGTTAATGGTTCATCCAAGAACCAGCTGGTGCTCTGAAATGTGACTGCAAGGATCACTCACAGAAGAGTTTAGGAAAGCCCAGCATTTCCAGACTGCCACAGCAATAGTGCAAGTGCTGATTGCTGGACTTGCAGTATCAGCAATATTTTGGTCCAGAAAAGGCTGTAAAAGCTGTTTGCCAAACTTCCCCTATATCACAGAGTAACAATTTCCTTCTGCTAGCCCTGTATTTATGATTTGCACTCAGCTAAAGTGCATCCCAGAGATGCTTTGCCCTGATCTCCTGTTCCTGCAGGAGAGGAGACTCCAGTCCAGCCCAGCTGGGGTGGGAGGCTGCTGCTCTAGGAAGGCTCTGCACCTCATCCCACTCGAGATGGCAGCTTCCAGTCATCCTGAGCACTTCCATTGTCCCTTTGTCGCCTCAGATGAGCCAAAAGACCTCCCTAATTCTCTGCCCTACCCTACCAAAGCTCAATCTCTGTTCCCCCTGGATGACTCCTCCTCTTATGCCACTCTTGTGACAGCTCTGCAAGCAAAGTTTGTATTTTAAACCCATTTTGTGGGGAGATGGGAATGCAGGAAGACACTGGAACACTCTCTGAGCTAGAGAAACTGCCTAGGAGAAAGACACATAAATAAGAAATGTTTTGTTAATGCTGTAATGAAAACCACATTGAGATCAGCTGTAATTGCTCTGCTTTGTGTAGGACACATGAGCTCTGAGTGCCAAAGCCTTCCAGAGCAGAGTGAGGGGATGGGGAACAGATAAGCACAGAGCAGTGATATCACATTCCCAACGGTCTCTGGATGGAGACCAGGGATTTGGAAGGACTCTTTGCTCTGATGGGTTCATGTGCTGAGCAAACAACTGTTCAAGGAGCACTCACAGCCCCAAGGCTACACCAGAACGTGGCAGAGCACCCCAGTATTGGTTTGCTCAGGGGAGCAGGACGTGCTGCACCCTCACAGGGGCCCTCCAGGCAGGAGCCCTGGGCCAGCCATGCAGCAGCTCCAGCCCCAGAGCTGTCACCATCAGCTCCTTACTGGTGTCACAGTGAGAGACCACCCTGGTCCCCAGCAGCACCCAGGTCACTGGGTGAGCCTGGCAGAGCTCCCCACCCTGCACTGAGATTCTCCTCCTCACTCAGCCCAAATCTCCTGACTGCCCTGGGCTTGTTCCTCCACCCAGCCTGGGCAGGCACGGGCACAGGAATCCTGTGTTAAAAGTCCTGACACTGCCATTTGTTTAGGCTGGGGCAGCATGAGGGAAGCACAACTCTGTTTTCTGTTTTCATATTCTTTGTCAAGCAATGACTTGGGCCACCCTTCAAAACAGGAGGCCAAGCTCACCTTGGTGCATGTTCCCACCACAGAAAGACTGGAAGTTTATATTGTGTCCCTCCCCAGAACACCCGATGGAGTTTGCACAGAGATGGACATCCTCTCATGCCATAGTGCAAAGAGAGAAAAGCTGCTATTAGAAAATAAAAAGAAAAGATTCAGTGGAGAGTTACAGTGACGTGATCAAGCAGGGAAATCAGGGAATAGAGAGTGGAACTGCAAAGCAAAACGTTTCTGTGCCAAGAGTGACAAGGATGCAAGAAAGTAAAGAGGATGTCACAAGAAAAGTACTGTGCTGCCAGGAAAAGTGAAAGATGGGGAAAGTGGAGCAATCTGTTAGGCTTTAAAAACAGAAGACAATGTTTAGAAGAGGTTTGTTGGGCAGTCTGGGGATGCAGTTCCCATACATCTCACTCTCTGCTGGTGCCTGGCACAGGCCTGCTCCCAATGTCTTTGTCTGAAAAAAGGAAAGTCAGGCCAGTTTGTGCAAAGGATTTGGCCAAGCACCTGGAGCATTCACTAGAATGCAGCAGATCCAGCCCCAGCTCTGCTGTGGTGCCTGCTCTTTCTTCACCACCTTTCATGTCTCTGTTCGGCATTAAATTGCCCAGGACTCACTTCTCTGCCCAGAGCTATCTTTGCTGGCTCCTGCACAATCTGGGCAGACACAGACATTTTAGCACCACAGAGCAGTCATAAGTCACTGCACTGGATAATTACTTTTAACTCTGTGCAAGCTGAACCCAATTCTCCCAGGTCCTGCTGCTGGCAGGAACACCCTGCTGCTGAACATGCATCTGATTACAGTTCTGCTCAGCCAAATATTCCTCATGGTTTCTACAGCTGTTCTTTTTTTTTTTTTTTATCCCATAACTATGAACATTATGAGTTGATGCTCTCTTCACCTGCCACTTTTCCCTGCCAATAATCCCAATAAAACCCCATTAGCTCATGCCTTTAACCTCAGCACATCCTAGCTGTGCTCACTGCATCTCATCTGGGATAATTTAAGGTTTCAGGAACTGTTGGCTTAGTGTTATCTTTAAAAATACCTCCCTCCCTGATACAATCAGAGGCAGAGAGGTTTCAAGCAAACAAAGACAGCAGAGCCATCCAGCCTCCATGAGGTTTCCATAAAATCCTGGTTCAGTTCTCTCAGGGGAGGCTGTTTGAGTTGGGAGCAGCAGGCAGGGGCTGCAGGCTCTGAGATCTCCCACGGAGCAGCTTAAACCCCACAGAGCTGTGCCAGGTCCCACCTGGCAGACCTGGGTTTGGAAACTGCTGAGCTCCCTCCATCAGAGAGTGGGGTGAACTCAGAACTTGGGTTTGGGGCCTCTTCCTGCCACGTCACAGCTTCAAATAATCCAGGGCTGTGCAGAGCACACGGAGAGGTCTTGGTGCAGTGCCAGGGAGAGTGAGCTCACTTTTCACCTCTGCATCAATTCAGGACACCGTGAATGCATCAGGTCAGAGGGCAGGAAAGATATTTGGCCTTTATCTTTGTTTTCCACATAATTTTGTGGATGCAGGAAGGCAGCTTCAAACAAAAAAAGCCCTGGGGCTGCTTTAAGATAAGCTGATCTTTCCTGAAAGGTACTTTGAAATTATGATGACAGATACCATAAAAAATGACTGGGCTGGACAAGCAGTGAGCACAGAGGGAGGAAGGAAGGATTCCTCCTCCTCACCCCCAGCACCAGGTCCCAGTGTTTGGGAGCGAGGACACCCTCACACACAGTTCCTCCCGCTGGGTGTTTCTGTGTCTCCGCAGACAGGACACTGGGCAGTGGGAAGCTGATGGATGACGTTCCCGTTTCTGTGAAGGCTTTAGGATGATTCCAGGAATGAATGTCTTGCTCCAGAGCCCTCCAGCTTCTGCTCCTCACATCCTCAGCACTGACCACATCTGAATTAAGCAAGCCAAGCTTTCTGCTTGGTGACACAAGAGTTGGCAAGTCCAGAACCTGCCTGTTAGAGGAGGCCACTGTAAGAGCACAACTGTCCCACGCCTGCCCCAAGGGCTCCCTGACATCCCACACAGGGCAAGCAGCCCTAGCAAACCCCCCCTGCTCCAAAGAACGAGTCACACAGATGCTCAGAGCACACTGAGCCATTAGATTTCCACTTTTTAAAAAGTAATTAATGCATTTATTTTATACTGAAAAGGGTCAGGACTGCCTCCAAAATAATCAGGCATTTTCTGAACAAATTCCATGTTAGGGAAGATGAATTCTGCTGTCTCTGGTGGTATTAGTTGTGAGTTATCTGGTTCCCCATATGGGCCAGATGAGAGCAGCAGGGTCCTCGGTTCTGCCAGCTCAGTGGCTCTCAGTGCACGTCACAGAAAGACCAGACTCTCAGGGGATAATTTTCTTCTCTTACTTCAGTTGTTCTGCTGGGGGAACTGCAGAGGGAACACCTTTCCAAGGTTCCCCAGCAGCACAGCAATGCCTGAGCCACTGCTCCAACACAGCTTCCACCAACAGTGGGGCTGCATGACCAGACCCACCGAGCACCCCAAAACACAGGTGAGGAGAGAAACACACCTGATCTGCCTGCACAGAGCCCAGCAAGACACACAGAGATGCTCTTTGCAGCAGGGTTCTTGTCTCCTCTATTTTCATCCCCCTCAAGCTTATCTGCTCACACACGTGCTGCCAGAGTGGCAGCACACAATGCCACCAGCAATCTGCCTCTTAAAAAACAATCCCTTCTGCACCCTGCAAATTAAAAGCTCCTCATCCCGTCATTATTACTTCCACAATCAACGTATTTGAAGATCCAAAGCGTCCTGCAAGCAAATGCCTGCCAGTGCAGAGTCAGAAAACAAACCCAAACCAATCCCAGGGGCTTACTGAGGGTGACGGTGTCGTTGATCCTGAAGCTGCAGAGCACTCGGTCCACGTTGCGCGCGTGGCGAAAGCCATTTCCTCTCACCACGACCTGGAAGTTCTCTGCAAAACCAGGCACGGGGTTATTGACACAGAGCAAGGCAGGCAATGGTCATTTACTCCAGGCACAGCTCACAAATTCCTCATTGCTAAAATTGCCAGTTTAACAATTAAGTTTAAAAACTGTTAAAAAGTATAACTTCCACTCTCTCCCTACCCAATTTCACCTTGAATTTTTAGAAACACCAAACAATTCACCACAGAAACATTTTAACTGGCCTGCAGAGGAAACATGAAGCTCCAAGGACACTGAGCTTTCCCGTCTTCAAGCAGCCATTTTAGAGGGCAGAAAGTTTTGGATGAAGAAAGGCAGAAGCATCCATGGAAAGGAAAAAAGATCTTCTACTGACAGATAATTTGGATAAATTTAAGTGCTACTTTCCCAGGCAACAGCAAAATGGTGTCATTTTGTCACATTCTGCGCTCCTACTGTGCCACAACCTTGGCTGGACTCATTTCCACACAAAGATGGGATTTTATCAACTGACCAGCACTGTAGTCTCTGGACACAGACTGTGATCTCAGGGTCTGTGGGCACTTCCCCAAGTCTCCTTTCTGCTGTTTCCAATCAGCTCCACGAGGTCCCTGCAGGAAGCACCAGGTCCCAGCACTGCAGGGAGCTGAGCCATCGGGACGAGCAGGGCTGAGCAGTGAGGTCACGTCCTCACCAGGCTCCCTCCACTCTCTGCTGTCCCTTGATATTCCAATTACTTCAGCCTAGTCCTGGGAAGGGTTTCTGAACTCCTGCAGCCCCAGCACCAGACTGCCTTGCAAGGACAGCACCACTGGCAGACTTTCAGAATTTGCATCGGGGCCGCAGTCCCAGAGCAGTCCTGGCAGCAGACTCAGGGACTGCAGCTCTGCTGTTCCCCATGGCCAAGGAAGCAGCCCCACAATTCCTGGGACTCTCTGGGAGAGGCACTCGGCTCATCCCCACCAAAGTTTGGCTGGGAAAGCGATTTGAACACAAAATGTTTTGCTGTCCAAGACAAGCCAGGACTAACCCCAGGGCCTCAGGGACACCACCCCGGCTTTAAAATCCCCAGGAGCAACGAGGAACCTCGCTTTTGCAGGTTCAGATTTTTCCCCTTGCATTTTACAGTCCCCATCTTCTTTCATCTCCCTTAAGGACCCGCACACTGTACTTGTCAAAAAAACCAGATTTGCTCTGGAATCTGGGCTCCCTTCCAGGTCCCACTCGTTTACAGCCAAGTTGCAAATCATCCCAGCACATCCAGGGGAGCTGCTCATTGTGTGTTTTGTGAGACCATTTGGGAAGAGCAGGGGAACAAGAGCTCTGTTCTGGTGAATACTTAAGAGAAATCACAGAAGTCTCAACTGCTGGGGGATGAGAGTTCAAGAAGAGCCGAAGAGCAGCGTCTCAGTGATGTCAGCTGGACCAGGGGGACCCTGGCTCTGCCTGAGGCTGAGCTGAACAGTCCAGTGTCCCCTGCGCAGCCAAAGAATCCAGAAACTGCCACTTCAGGATGATGGCACTGCTGAAATTCATCACTGCAGGGTCTTGGACGAGTCAGCAGTGCAAGAGTGGCCTCAGGTAACAGAGCCTCATGTTTCCTCTTGCAAACAAAAGAAAAGGACAAAACTGCCCCCACAGTTCAAGCACGTGCACAGAAACATGAGAACACGAGGTATCACAACTGTACCAGCAAACATTTATTTTAAGGACACTAATGCACGTAATTTTCAGTCATTGGCACTTTCATTAGTCTCGAAGCACTAAGTGATTAAATTACCTGCAGTCCAAGAGCAAGGGACTATTTGCCCAAACTTGGAGACAAGGCCCCGAACTGAGGATCTAAATAACTGTTGGCATTTTCCAAGGATTGCTCCTCTTGTGAAGAACTGGTCAAACTCCGGTGCAAACAATTTATCTAAACCAACCCCTCTGCATTTCCTCTCGGCTGCTCTGCTGGGCACAGCTCTTCCTACCCCATCTTCTCATTAAGGCACCACAAATGGGGGTGATAAGATCAACACACAAAGCATTTAGAAAGTGTTAAAGATGGTTATAAATGATGGTTATAAATAACCTTCTGGCTCATGACATTCTATAAGCATCATTGTTTATCACTTGAATAAGTACGTAAATATATTTTAAAAATTATCTCTAAGCATATAAGGTGGATGTGAATGTTCATGCAATTAACATTTGCATTTATGGAACATCCAGAGACTGTCACAGCAATCATCCACCATGCTAAGGTCGGCAGGGCCCTGCCTTGGAGCCATTTTTTAACACAGAACTATTTAATCAGCCAGCCAAGATGACTGTAATTCATGTTAATTATGCCATCCTGGCTTTGAACTCTAAGACTGTGCACACCTGGAATATAAAACTGATGCTTTTTTGGCATTGAGCCTGGTCGTGCATCTGCTGGTGACTACCCAGAGATGTTTGGGTGTGCAGGCTCCAGGGACAGCACATGCAGGAAGGGTGAACAAAGCAGCTGCTTTGGAAATGAAGACAAATAAGTAAGGACAACTGGGTGACTTATTGGGACTGCTGAGTTGAGAGAAAGGAAGACGCAGAATTTGGCAGGGACTTGTCCTTCTCCACAGATCTCAGCTCTGCTCCCACTCTCTGCTCAAGGAGTTGCTACACAATCAACAAACAGTTGGGATACAAATGAGAAGAATTCACAGGAAGCAGATGGAAGAGGCTAAAATGACTCTCCAGACTGATTTGAAAAAGGCTGGGTCCTGCTGAATGTGCAGAGCACAGTCACACCAGAGCCAGGGCACAGAGGGGACAGGACACCCACACGGGTCAGCAGTGATGGTCAAACTCAGTCCTCTGTCACTCAATCCTAAATGCCTGAGGAAGGTTCAAGGACTATTAGAATTCTTCAGATCCAAGTGTGCTCATTTGTCCTTCCTGCTGGTTTCTGAAGCACTTCTCTCAACAGTCCTCTGAAATGAGGAATTTGCAAAACTCTAAACCTAATCACAAAGTCTTATTTCCTGATTTAATTTGTAATCTTGCAGTGTATCTACTTCAAGTCTGGCACGGTCTGAGTAAGACTGAGTGATTTGACGGAAGAACATGTAGGCAAAATTATTGAATTCAGGCCTTTTCTTTAGAAAATCCCATTTGACATCATTTGGCGGAGGTGGGAGTTGTGCAAACTACCCTAAGGTGAAAAAGAAATTCACCAAAAAAAAAGGTGAAATATCTAGCCGCAGGTAATTAGTGAATTTTGCACTCTCTAGCAATTAGAGATGGACTGCAAATTATATTTTAGGCAACATGAACAAGTCGATTATACTTACCCCCTGCACATATACTGGAAGGCTCTGCTGCCAGGATTTCTATACAGGATTTCTTCAAAATCTGAAAGACAGACAAAACGTCATGAAGTACCTCAGCCTTGTTCCCTTGGAAACACAGATCTGAAAGGTGAGGGACTGCACAGTTCTCATGTAAACATTTAACTCAACAGTGCATTTTGTTTAACTCAACAGTGCATTTTGCATTCTGGCAATTAAGGCTCTCAGCTTTTCACTCTAAACCACCCAACCAGGTGTCATTGGGCTCCTCGAGCTGTGCTAGGTTGGAAGGTGAGGGATGCCAGGCTCTCCACTCTCCCAGGGCTCTCTTGCCTTTGTGCCCAGTTCAGGTGATCCTGCACCCCATGACCTGCAGCCTCTGCAGTGCACTCGGAAGGGCTGTGGAGGCAACGTCATTGCCCCCCCTTTGCAGTCACCCCTCCCTCTCCAAAGCTGTTCTGGAGTCCAAAACTCCCAAAAAAACATCACAAGTTTAAGCTAAACTGTTTAGCTTTGCACTAAAACACCCCAGAAATACATACAGAGCCACTGCTCAAGTCTCAGCAGAGGGGCTACGACTTGTGTTTATAACCTGATTTATGCGAGTGCACCTGAGGGCATCCCCAAAGCTGCTCTGTGATTTCAAACCAAATGTACAGACAATTCTTCTTCACTTAAGCCAAGCTCAAATGAAGCAGTGTGACTTTGGATGGGCTGTCAGTGGCTTTAACCACTTTGTGAGCAGCCAGTGATTTACACAAAGGCTTTGGCGTCAGGCTTGGCCGAGCGCTCGCGAGGCACGAGGAGCGGGCTGGGGCTGGGCACTCTTCGTTCCCACGTGGTGCTAAAATTCCTCAAGCTGTTCTTTGCGTGCAGGAGCCTTTGCCCTGCTCTGCTGAGCAGCTCCAACATCCTCAGTGCACAGCCAGAGCTGTGCCAGTGCCTGTGAGCCCTGTGAGAGCAGCACTGAGAGCTGAGGGGCTCAGCCCCAGCCCCTGCAGGAGACAACACTGATCAAAATTCAGGTCAGCTCCAAGAGGCAAGTAAATGTCAGCCAAGCATCATGACTCAAATCCAACATGAAAACTATTTTCCCAACTTTAAATTGAAACATCTGTAAGGAAAGAACAGCAACCAATACAATAAATTCTGTAAGAAAATATAACATTCTTTTTGTCCACAATCACAGCTAATGCCTAATTGCAAGAGGTACACATAGAGCCAGGAATTATTTTTCAAAACTTTTAAACAGAAGTTTGAGTTACTCAGAAAGCAGGGCTGGTAGAGGCTGAAAGTACCAAGGGACTGAAGGAGGCAGGATGGTCTGAGCTGGTGGCAGGTGAGGAGAGAAGAGATTTGCAGGAACAAGGTTATACAGGAACTGTCAAGTGGAAAAAAAGAGAAAGTCAACAGTTGAGAACAGAACTGAGAAGCACTAGAAGAATTTGAAAGACAGAATAAGGAAAAACACAAAGGATGTAAAATACAATCAATACTTTCTTTAATGAAGCAAAGCCTCACATGGTTAAGTTTGAGATTCATGATTTCTATTCAGCTATTTGCAAACATTCCTGCTGTAAGCCAGCTCGGATGGGGGGAATAGCAGGTGTCTCAATTAGATGATGCAGATCTCCCAGTCCAATCTAATCCCTTTACATGACTATAAAAAACTGGCCTTAAACACTTTTTACAGTGCCAATTACAATATTTATTTTGATTTAGATTAAGTTTCCAATGCTCCAAGCACACACCCTAACTTAAAGTGAACATCAGGCAGAACTGTTGCAAAAGAGAGAACTATTGCAAAAAAATTCCTTTATGTTTCTTCCTTATTAAAAAATACATTTAAAAAGGACTTCAATGCCTTCATTGCAGAAGATTTCATCAGATCTCTTATTTTCCAAGGAGTGCACAGCCCTGGTGGACTGGAGGTGCACCCCATCCCTGTGGCCTGGCTTCCCAGGCGAGCAAATCCCATGGGAGGCAAATCCCATGGTGATGCCATCTCCCAGCTGAGCGCCCATAAAGCACTCTGACAGCAGACGGGGGACAACGGACTCCAGATCCCCCTTCCCACAGGGAGGACTTTCCCAGCTCTGGGTTACTTGGGCACTCCCTGCAGGGCTGGGCAGTTTGCCTTGGCACCCACACGGAGAAGAGTTTGGAGCAGAGCTCCTCACTCCTGGTGAGGAAGTGTCCCCATGTCCCCGGCAATGCAGCTCAGAGACCCAGCTCAGAGACCCAGCTCAGATCCCAAATCAGGCTCCTCTTGTACTCTGGGGCTCCAGTCTGGGACACACAGGCTCTGGAAGAGTCTCTTGTTCATATTTGCTGACATTCCAGATGAAAAATGGAACACATCCCTGTGGGAGCACGGCTTTGTGTGCCACAGTTCTCTCTGTCAGGACAGAGTGGATTTTAGCACTACCTGTGACTAATTTACCTTTCTGCCAGGTGAGGCACTAAGGACCAAGAGCCAGGAGAGGCCCAGCAGGTCACCTGGGCCCTTTTGGAAACAAAGGGAAGAAGGGGAGTGAAATTCTGCAGCTGCTGGAAGCTTTCACTTGATATTCTGCTCCATAAGCACACAGCCAGATTACTTCACCACAGCAGCTGCATATTTCTTATACATTCTTTTCACCAAATTTGGGAATTCTAATTAGCAAACAGGATGCTGAAGTGTAATAGAAGGTTAGTGCCCAATTAGTGTTAGTGGGAATGACCTGCAGTCTGATGCCAGGTGCTCATTAGCAAGCTCTGTTCAATTACTGAATACCAAAGTCTGTTGCCAATTACAAATCTGCCATTTATTTATGAAGTGCTTCCTGTCCAATAATATCTGAGCTAAGTAAAATAAATACATTTAAGTCCTTTTTAAAGATGCATTTGGGGGAAGAAAGAAGCAGAAAGCATGATCATGTACCATTAAAGCTAATGAGAAACACTGTGCAGTTGAGGCTGGGGGTTATCAGCTGATGTTCTGTGTCCAGTACAGACTTTGCACTTCCAGGACGTGTCTGGATTTAACTTTCTCTCATCTCTCTCCCCATTCACGGGGTCTCAGCCCTCTCCCTTCTCCAGGGAATCTGCAGTTTCTCATCTGCCGGTGAAGTTTGAACAGACAGCTCAGGCTGGGCACACAAAGCCAGCAGCACGCTCCTCACACTGGGTCTCACTGATGCTCACACTGAGCTCTCTCCCAAGCTCCCACACTGCACATGTCCAGCACTGCAGTTTGTCCCAGGAAACATTTGTGTAAGAGAAGTGTTCAGTGTATTCCCAAGCTGAAATGTCCTCGGGTGAAGGAGCACACTGAATTGCCACATCAGTTCTGAACTGCTGTCAGTCCTGAGAGCTGTGGCAAGACCTGAGAAATACCAAGAGCAGTTGGACACCACTGCAAGAGGATCCAAAAGGAGCACACAGGAAATTAAACCTGAAAGGACAAACCATTTGTACAATTTATACAGACAGGAGACGGTCCCACAGACTGGTTCATGCTACTTCATTTCTTATCCATCTCAGCTGCTCCTGAGGCTTCCTGCAGCTCACTCAGATTCGCTGCTGAGGGACCCACGATTGCAGCTCTAAGTCCCAGGCTGGTGCCATGGTTTAGCACATGGCAAGGATCAGGGAGTTTTCCTGTTCCAAGAACTGCTCCTCAGCCAGCTCCTGTGGCAGGCTCAAAGCAAAGCGATGACAGGATCCCATCCTGACTTTCATGTTGCTTCATGTTCGTTGCCTCCAGCACTCCCACCAAAACCATACTGGGCAGGAGATGAAATTGAATTTCAGGTTTTCTTCTAAGACTTGCTTCATTTGCTTCAAATTGAAATATTTCACAGCAAAGGAAAATTTAATAATATAATTCAGTTCCTTCCATTAGTTTCCCAGCCACAGCAATCAGTCAAATCTGCTTCTCCTCCAGATTGTTCCCTCCTGACAAACTCAAAACCCCATTAAAACGGGGAAGCTCGAGTTTTAGCAGTGGCTTTTGCACGGTGAGGAAGACAAAGCAATTGGCTTGCTTAATAAAACAGTCACATTGGAACTCACGGGAGAGAATGGACCAAACTCCACACTGCCCTGAACTCCTTCAGCTCCCACTCTAAGGATCAAGTTTTTAAGCATGACCTCAGTGTGGGACTGGATTTTCCTCTCAATTAAGCACAGTCTCCAGGGCTTGGTGGTGCTTGGAGGAGACTGTCCCTCCTGGAATGCCGGGAGCAGATCTCCCTGCAGCTGCTTGCTCTGAACTCTCTGGCTCCCACAGAAGAGGAAGGGCAGGTGCTCAGAAACATTCACAGCCCCACAACCCTGAATATCTTTGCTCAGCAGATTTAGAGGCCCAGCTGAGGCCAGCCCTGAGCTCCACCACTCCCAGCTCCCACCCTCTTCCTTATTCCAGAGAGACTTCCAAGTCCACCACCTCTGCCCATGCAGACGGTTGAAACAGACCTACTCAGGACACGGCAGGAGGGAAGAGTCAGGGCAGTTCACACCAAATCCTGGCAGACCCATGCAAGCCCAGCTCTTCACATCTCTAGAGTTAATTCAAGCACTGATCTCCCCAGGCTCATCACTGGACCTTTCCTTCCCCTGTGACATCAGCCAGCAGGTCATAGCCTGATCCATCCCCTCTCCAAGTGGCTGAGCATCCTTGCTGTGCCAACTCTTACACAGGAATTGAAAGAAGTTTCCAAATCCCGGGGCCCTTTCACCGTTAACGTGTTTCGTGTGACCACAAATGCTCTGTCTGCTCCAGCACAGGGGTGCTTTTGGCAAGGATGAGAAAAATAAGAAAGAGGGACCTGATTTTCCAGCTAGAACAGGAATCTACAGATTGTTATTCTCCAGAGTGATTAACGTCCTCCTTGCCATTCCTTTTACACACAAAACCACTTCCCTTCTCCCCAGGCTACTGCAATGACTGCACTCAAATGCAAGTGATCAGGTCACAGACTCATTACTGTACAATTGCATTTCCCTGTGACCCTCCTTCCAGGCTGGGAAATCTTGCACCGCTCAGCTGGAGCAGTTCTTGACTGGGTGCCTGAAGGCTGAAGTCTTCCCATTCTGTTCAGTACAACTGGAAGGGGAGTCAGAGCTGCTGCTGGAATTCATTAAAAACAGCTGCAAAGGGAATGCAGGGCTGGGAAGCAAACTATTGCTTTTTGTTGTTTTGTTGCTTTCTTAAATGACAGGCAACACCTGATTGTCCAAGAGAGCTGAGGCAGTAGATCCATGCTTAGATAGTGCCAGGAAAACCAATAAGCAAGGGATTGTATTCCATGTCCATGCGAGAGCAGGAGGGAAAACTGAGCCTGTGCTGAGGGAACAGTTTTGCTTGGAATTGCATTGTCCAAATAGTGTGTAACCACTGCAAACAGAGAAATCTGAGCCCCCCGGTGAATGGCCCCTCCCCAGCTCCACGCTGTAGCTTTCATCTGGGTTTTATCACCCAAACAGGCTGTACCAAAACGAAGAGCACACGGATTTCCCATCCTTTGTAGCCACGGGAAGCAATCGAACCAGCCCAGCCACTCCAATGGGCCAGCTCTTACACGCTGCACCCAATCCCTGCAGGAAACGCCAGGAACTGGGAATAGGGAAACCTAGGTCTGAGAAGGAGAAAAAGAGCCCATCTGCCAGAGGCTGAATGTGAAAGCAGAGGTTTGGGGATTTTGGCACACACAGCAGGAGCCCTTCCTCCACTCACATCCCCCAGGATGGAACGGATGCCAATCCAGCGGGAAGATGGAGATCCCAGAGTGCCCTAATCCCTGGTACAGGATGTGCTCTAACACAGCCCTGCTGTCCCTGCCATGTCACAAACTGTCCCCATGTGACTTGTCATTCTCTCAGCTCCTTCCCACCAAGGAGGAACACAGACGAAGATAATATCTGGGCTCAAAATATTGGTACCTATTGATAAACTCGACCTTGAAGTAGCCTATTAATATAAACCAAGGTTGGTTTCTTTGGGCTAAATGATTAAGTGATTTTTCAGCAGGTTCTTGTGAACACAGGGAAACCAAACCTTGAGCTGTGCAGGGTAACACAAACACACACCAGTTCAAACACTCGAGTGAAAATACTCACAGAGTCTATGATCCCCTGCAGGGCTTCAAACCCGTCATTCACTGGGAAGACGTGATCCTTGCTGTCAGCAATCCGAGCCAGCTGACACAATGGTGAGAGGAAACAAAACAGAAACGCAAAGAATGAGATCAATTAGCCAGCAGGCAGCAAATTAAGACTTCGCCAGATTAAGTCGCTTGCAAATAAAAACCTCAAATACTCAGCTACTCTCTCTGGATTGCTACTGTACTATAGTTTATTAAGCAGTAAAAAGTTTATCTTGTTAGCCTGATTGACTTTATAAAACTCTATATCAGGCATCAGAAAAGGCTTCTCTGGACTTGAAGACAAGACTGAACGTGGCTTTCACTGATGCTCGGGGTCTCCTGATCTCTAGCGCAAAACCTGGCTCCCACAAAGGTTGGACTTGATAATCATGGAGGTCTTTTCCAACCTTAAGTCTACTATGATTCTTTGACATCATATCCCATCTGGAGATACAGGCCTGATCCACCTTCCCTGTCAGGACAGAGATTTGACTTTGGTCCTGTGCTCAACCACCAGAGAGCCAAAAAGGAGGAAGCAGGGAGCTAACAGGAGATATTTTCTGAGGGGAGGTTGAAAGGTCTCAGAGGAGCACTCGGAAACCTCCATGACAAGGGAGAGGGGCCTTCCTGAGGTGGTGGTAAGTTAAGGGGAACCAGGACATCACCTGCAAAGAGCCCTGTGCAGGTTCAGTTGCCAGGAGCACGCCAAGGGTTAAGGCAAACGTGTAAGCCCAGCTCAGCAGTAATGAGCTCTCCATGCATCTGCTGGAGCAGACTCAAGTTTTAGCGCAGCAAGGCCAAGGTTTGTTCCAGTAAATCTCCCTGGCAGAGGTACCATCAGCCCAGCAGGCCTCTCTGGAGTTTCCTGTAGCTCTGGAAGTTGGAGGCAGCAGAGCAGCCACACATTCCTCCCTGAACGCCACAGGCTCCCCCTTTCCAGCCCCGTCACTCCGAACCCTCAGTTCTCCAACGCCCCGCTCTGCAATCCAGAGCCATCCTCCAGGAAGGGCAGGAAAGCAGCTCATTGCTTGCTGGCTGAGCTGCAGAAGCTGCTGTAAAAAAGCTGGATGTTTACAGCTTCCACAATTCATTCCCCATGATCCTCCTCCTAGTCCATTCTGGGATTTCAGACACAGTCATCTAATTCCTGTTAATTTTTTCACCATCTAATGCCTCCAAGTAGCAGCTGTCTGAGGTCTCCTACTTTGGGTCTGGTCTCTGTGCCATTTTTGTTCTCTCTTTTTTATTCCCTCTTTTATTCCCTTTTTCTATGACTTACTCTGGGTTACACCAGTCTCTGGGTTTGATTCAAAGGAGATTGTTCTAAACCAAGTTTGGTTTGATTCCTTTTCTGAAAGCTGAAAACCTGGAAAAAATCTTTCAGCCTCCACCTCTGTGCAATGGGGCTCTGCAAGTGTTTCACTCACGTCAGAAAAATGTCAGCTCTTACTGTGAGAAATATAATTCATGGACATACTAACATTCATATGATAAATTTAGAAGGCAGACAAAACACTGTAAAATATTTGTCACTAATGAAGTTGTTTGCTTTTTACAGCGTAGTTTTCCCCTGAAAGAAAAGCTGCGCTGAAACTGAAGTGCTATATGGCAATATCTCAGTTTTATGGGGAAAAACCTCCCCACAACTCCCTCCTGCCTACAGCTCAAGCCAGACAATTTGATATTCTTCATGTGTCTTTTCCTCTGCTTTTCTCCACCATTAGCAGGAGTATCTGGGGCAGGCAGAGGGTCAGCTCTGCACATCTGGAGATTTAGGCAGAAAGGGGCTTAAAGCCAACCCAGACCCAGCCGCTTCAGGTGGTCACTTCAGACAGTCAACAGAAGGAGAAGAAAACCACCTGAGAAGCCTTGAGAAGGTGATTCAGGGGGGTGTGCCCCTGTCCAGCCTTTGCCAGGCCCCCCAGTGACCACGAGCCCTCCTTTACCTGGGTCTCATTGAAGTCTTTCACACCCACGCAATACACGGTGGCTCCGAGGTCCCGCGAGCGATTTGCCTGGAACGAGGACAGGGAGCAGGACTTGGTTACAGTGTGAGGGGATGCAGGCTCCTGAAAGGTCCTAATCATTAATTTACTCTTTGTAAATTCAGCAATGGGGGAGCTTATCAAAAGATGACTTGAAAAGCTTTCCCCCCTGATTCTGTAAAGTCAGTTTTTATCTGCTGCTGGAATAGCTATTGTTTAGTAGAGCAACTCCCAAGGTATTTGGTGGATTTTTAAAACCTAATTAGTTCACCTCCCTAGCTCCTCCAACTTCCCAAAAGATGTCAGACAGGCTAAATCAATTTTCTTGTCATCATTTAGGGCACATCCCAGTATAACAGTAACCTAAAATGCTTTGGTTTTCTGTTTCAGATACGTGTGGCTGGCCTCATGATATCCATAGCTGAGAGACTCCCCATTCCATCTGCCATAAAACTACTGCTCCCACTGCTTACACAGCATCCTGAACTAAAGGGAGAACATCCACAGGTCTGATTTTCCCAGGCTGTTTCACTGAAGATGAAGTTACATTTACTATTCAAAAGGCAACTGCTCCAAATGTGTAACTATTAATTAAGCCATTTAATCATATTTCTGTGGAACAAGAACACCTGACCTGACAGAAAAGCCCTTCCCAGAAGAGATGGCAGCAAGTCAGCTTGTATGGGAAGACTGCAGCAATTCAACTGGTTCAACAGTAAAGTGCCTTTTTAGCAGAAAAGCATCATTCCAGTTTTACACTGGGAAGTTTCAACCTAAACAACTGAAGCAACTCAGTCTAAGTGATGAGTTCAGGATCTCCTCCTACCAGCTCATAACTGTTCCTCCCCAAACCAAAAACAAATACGACACTTCTGACCTTTCAACTTGTTCATTCACCTCTAAAAACAAATTTGTTTTTCTTGTGGATTTTTTATTTCAGAAGGGAAGAAAAAAGAGATGAACTGTAAGGAGGGGAACTGTAAATTCAGGACATTTGCTGGAGCAATATTGGTTTTACTCTACAAACCTATTCCTTTTGTTGTTATTGGATTTAATGCTGCACTTTGGACAGATGGAGAGGAAAAATTCTGTCCATAGCAAATTTATGCAAAAATACCACATTCCAAGTTTAGGTCATCCTGGTTTGTTTGACTGACAAGTGCAAATTGGTTCATCTCTTCAGAGAGGACTGTCCAGAGGGCATCAGTAGGAACATTCTACAGCAAAGCTTTCAATGCTCACCCCACTGTTTAGCTAACATTTTGCATACATCACTAATTTAACGAGGATGTTGAGAATGTGTGCTTGAATCTTGAAAATATTTGTGGAAATTTTGGATTTGATGATCTGAAAGGTTTTCTGATGTGACAGAAGCCATCCTCTTTCTGTAGTCTTTACTTGTTGTGAGAGAAAAAAAGTGAAAGTGAGAAGATTCAGCATTTGCCAGAGCAATGCAGTAAATACTGAAACTTTTCAGCTGTGAACTATCCCTTCTTCTAGTGTTTATTTTTCACGGCAAGTTTTAACCCCTCTCCTTTCCCGTGAACAGCCTCAGCTGGGACGAGTCAGAAGCTGCCGCTCTTATTGGTTATCCTAAAGATTCATGTCTGCAGAGCACCAAAGTGGAGTTTTCTCACTAGGGCAAAAGGTTTTCCTTATCGTTTGCATTCACAGCAGCAAGCCCAGACATTTCACTGTCTCCCTGACTAAAAATGTGTAAGTCACTTACCTCCCTCTCAGAGTAGAAAAATAGATCTTCATGGAGTTCTCCATCTGTCAACGCAATGATGACACTGGCAGTTCTGTAACCTAAATACACAAACTTCTTTAGTCCCTTGGCTTTGGTTGTGTTTGTTAAACTACCTTAGAAAACATCCTGCCAGTGGCTGTGAGCACACTTAAAGACCATAACTATTGTAGTATTTTATTTCAGACCAGTAGATTTGACTGCAGCCATCAAAAACCCATTGCAATTTGTTCCTAGTTAGTTCCTGATTTTATTAATGCTCTCAATTCAAGAAATCCAGAGGGGTTTTTTCAGCTTGTGATAAAAAGCTCAATTGGGATTTAAATAGAGATGGTAGGAGAAGGGCCTAAATTCTCCCAGATTCCTAAGTAACATTTCAGTAACATCATTAAACCTTGCAGCCTTCCCTTCCAAACAAGCAATTTATCAAGTGCTGGAGAACAGAGATCTCATACCTAATTTTCTTGGTGCCATTTAGAAATCCCCAATTTTCAATAATGTGGTAATGATGCAAAAAGACAGTCAAGTAGTTGACAAAAAATGAGCAGTCAGGGTCCTTCATGTTGCAGATCCCTGACTCAAGCGCCCAGGCTCTTTCTGTAGGACATGGAGACAACTGAGCACTCTGGTGCAAACCCGGGAGCCACAGTGACCTCAGAGATGCTGTTCTCCCTGGACTGACTATGGCAGGAGCCTTTGGACCTACTGCAGGTGGGATAAACACTCCTTGCAGTGGAGCAAGGACAAACACACAGAACTACTAAAGACAAAATGCACAACATTCAAGCTCAAGCACCCAGTTGTCCACTGCTTCTGGCACGTGGTGGCAACCTCTTTACCTGTGCTACAGAAACCAGCCTGGAAAAACATTGGCAGTGCCAAGTGGAGCTGTTCCAGCTCTTTATTCCATTCTGCTGCACTCACATTTTGCAGGTGAGTCCCAAAGTTGTGTGGACTTAGCTGGTGCTTCCTTTTACTCAGGAGTAGCCCTGTGAGCCCTTTGGGCCTGGCTTTGTGCTCAAACACCTGGTTGCCTGTCTTTTGGTTTTTGGCAATGTTTATATTTCTACCTCAAGTTTTGCAGTGCAGAAAGTTTTTACATTAATTACAGGGAAGGAAAGGACAAACATTTTTATAATTGTTTGCATGTACTGCTGATTTTAATAATTTCTTACTGAAAAATCTATTACCTAACAGCCTCTCCATGTACTTGTGCTTCAGAAGGAAGAAGAAACGGTTACCTGAGTCCTCAAGCAAAATGAACAAAGTAAGGTATGAGACAGTTTTGTAAGGGTGGGCACCTTCAGCCAGCCTGGCTTCTCACTTTTGGCCTGAAACACTTTCATTCCAGCTCCAACTCCCTAAAGATCCACTTGTTCTTTTTCCCTTTCAGGAATACTACCCTGACTAGCGCCACATTCCCGTAATAGAAGCCACCCCCAGCCTTCCCACAGTGAAGCTGCATTTCAAATCTGTTAAAGTTATCAGTCAAAAAGAAAGAGAAAAAAACATTCAGTGGATCAAGAAAGTCTCTCACCATGAACATTTTCGTAGTAAATCTGTTCACTTGCCTGAAATTAAACCAGAAGATTATTAGCAATAAATTAATAATAATACCTTGTGAGATCTACTCGTGCCCCAGAAAGAGAGGGACGATGGCAGTGAGGATGTCACGTTGGCAGTTTACACACAGACATCTGCTTCACAGAGCAAGGTTCTTGCCTGTGGTTTTGATTGCTTTACTGCAAGGTCTTATCAGTCAAACCAACCCCAAGGCCAACGGAAGTGTTGTCTCCCCCCATTCTGCTCTCTGAAAATCCCATTCACTTTCATTCTTGAGAAACATCCTAGGCCCGATGCTAAACATTCCCCAGCACCTCCAGATCCACTACTCCAATTGCAAATAAACCAACATCTCTGTCAGGTCACCTGAGTTTCTGCCGCGTGTTCGATTTCAATGTGAACAAGGATGGTGCGGCATTTTCAACAGGCAGAGAGTTCAAAATCCCCCCAAATACACGTGTGGGACAGAGGTGGAAGGGAGTGCAGGAGTTCAGGTTTAGAGAAACTCCTGAGCTTGTAAAATATATAAAGAAATACATGCAGAAGGAGGAGGTCAGAGCAGGCAATAACATCTGGACAGCATTATTTGGCCACCCCAGGGTAGAGCTGTGGCCTCACCCCACTCTAACGGGACTGCTGCAGGCCCCTGCAGGACTGACAGCTTCCCACCCTTCCTGGGCCCACAGCCACGTGGCATCGAATGCCAAAGCCTTTGAACTGAATGCATTCTCCTAAGCAGGAAAGGCAGCTCCCCCCATAAAAGCTGAAGGCAGAAATAGAGATAACGTGTGGAGTTTGCTGCTCCCGTGGCCCAGCTCCTGCTCTGAACTCTCACGCGTCACTGCACCCACTGCAGCACAGGGACAGGGTCCCACTCACCCCCCAGAGTTCTTAGCCAGAGCCCTCTGTTTCACAGTCCCTGAGGAGCAGCAGGCACTGTTCAGGCACGGAGCCTGCGTTAGTTACCCTCTCAAATCCCTCGTGCATGTACGTGTCACCTCCGGGCAGCACCTTCTGCAGCTCCTCCAGGCCCTGCCGGATCTGCTCCCTGAAATGAGTGCAGACACTGTTAGACCCAGGGTCACATCTTTGGGGAGCTGATATCCATGTGAAGACACAGAGAGGTGGAAAAAAAGAGTTAACCCAATGTTTGCACAGGCTAAGGTAGGTCTGGGTAGACACTCTCTAAGGGTGTGGAACACAGAGTAGTTGTGCCCTCAGTGTTCCCACAGCCTGAGTAAAGCATCACAACAGCAGCATCTCCAAGGTCAATATCCATACATTTCGTACATTTCTTCCTAAATAAATATTCCCTGGTCGAAGCTCAGGAGCTGACTTGCACCTGGCTCACTTTCCTCACATGTTTGCTGACTTGGCCATACAAACATAATCAAACAGCCACAAAAAATGACAGTCTTAGACCATCCTGGCACCCCCAGTTTATGTGGACATTACATCTGCAGTTCCTGTTCCAACTGACTGGAAGATTGAAGCCTTTCCCAACAGCTTATTGTGGTTCAGGGTATCCAGTTTAATTCTTTCTTGGAGTGCCAGGCACAGTGTCAGACCAGCTGTAGGCTGTGTGGGGTACACAGTTGTTCCACTGAGGGGCAGACACCAAACTCTGGAAGCCAAGCAGAGGCCAGAAGTCTCTAACACAAGATAAACCCTGCACTGTGTGGAGTATATCTGAGCAAACTACACAGTCTTCATGGGAAAGGGGTGAAGTCACTGCAGGCAGGACCACACGGACATGCCAGAGGTCAGTTCTGTCTCTACATCTTTTAACCACTTCAGAGAGCCCTGTTTCTGGGACCACATACTCAGAGCTCACATTGTGAGGCTGATTGCAGCAGGGCATGGACATTAGTCAGTCTGCACAACAACAACTCCCTCAGTGAGCAAAAACTGTCTTGCTTTTGCCCCAGGCGGAATTATCAACCTTCCAAGAACCCATTTCGTATCTGTGATATCCCAAACTGGTTAGGCACTATCATAAGTTTCCTCCTCTCAGACACCCATGCACATACCAAGCCAAAGCTGGATATAGAATCGAGCATTTCCTGTGATCAAAACTATTTTTCAAAGGCAAACACTGAAGTTTTAAGATACACAGCAAAAGTCTTTAAAATATGTCAATCCAGCCCCATGAGATGCACAGTTTTTCCAAAAGGAATGCTCAGCACCCTCAGTCCTCGTGTTCAGATTCTGATACTCCACATGGAGGCAGGGACAAGGTGGGGGAGGCTGTCCCACTGCTCCAGCTTCCCGAGTGAAAAATGCCAGTGTGAACTGAAGCACCGGCACACACCTTGTTTGTCAGTCCCCCAGCAAAGCCCAGCAGCTCTCCAGTCAGCTGGCTCTTAGGCTAATACCATACCAATATCCTGTTCCCAGTCAACATTTCTAGGACAGCTGGATAAATACGGAATACATTTCCACGTGGGAAACACTTCAGTCCCACAGGTCAGAGCCTGAGCAGACAGGAGATCTCTCTGTGTGTGCTCACAGGGTGGGACAGCATCAGGCAGGGAACAGGTTTTCCTTTGGCACCCAGTTAAAGACGGTCCATTCTCTTTATCCCTATTGTTGCAGTAAGTGGCAGGAGCTGCTCAGGCCGGCTGGGTTGAAGGACGTTTTCAAGGCTGGTGTGTATGTGCACTGCTCCCTAGGAAGGCAGCCAGCTTCCTCCCCGTTGCTCCATGGCAGCTGCTCTGGTATGTGATTTCAGACATCCAATATGTAAAACACATGCTGACTTATACACTCTACACATGTGTTACATATATTTTTGCTCCACGTGGCAATGAAGTTAACAGAGGAAGCAAGAGCGATTTAAGGACCTCATCCAGCTCTCCTTGAAGTCAGAACAAAATAAAAAAGTGCATCCCATAGATTTTACTGGGATTAACTTGGGGATCTATATGGGGGTGGCAGGAACACCCTTCACAAAAATGGCAATGAAACTGTTTTTGCCAAAAAATACACACCCTTGCAATGTACCCCAAACACTATTTGTCCATGACACACCTTCAGACCCTCAAGGAAATCACGTTCCCCTCTACCCCAGGAGTGTGGGTGTCACCTCCAGCTTTCAAGTCTGTTTTTATGGGAAGGGAGTTTCACCTATTTGTTTGCAGAAGAAACTCCCAGAGGATGTTTCACCGGCACGGAGTCTCTGGATCTCTGACAAAAGCCTGGATCTCTGGGGAATGCTGAGTCCCTAAATGAAAGCAGTTTGAGCTCAAACCCTGACAGCTGACAGAAGGACATTTAGAAGCTGAAATTAAGAAGGTGACCTCTGCCTTGAGAGAGCTTAATGCATTCTAGTATGTGAGAATGGGCACGTGACTCTAACAATTAAATTGAGAAGGACAAAGGTGCCACAACACTGTTCCCAGTGGACTGGAAATCACTGAGCAAGGAAGGTGAAGGAAGCTACAGGGACAGAAAAGCTGCTGTGTACCTTTAAACCTCTTCTTACCTGTCTTCTGTTAACCTCATTAGAATTGTCCCTCTAGTTGAAAAAACAATGAAGGACATCCTCAGCTGAGGGCTGGAGGAGAGAAAAAAAGTAAATTAATTTGGTGGTCCAGACCAGAGCTTACTGTGTGTGTAACACCAACCACACAGGACACTCTGCCATCTCAGTTGTAACTCACAGGATGAGAGACACGAGTAGGCAGGAAAATGTATTTTGCCCCGGGCCTTCCTCGTCAAGGGAAACCTTGGGGAATCCTTGTAAAAGGTGTAGAGAGCACTTGCATCACAACCCTAGGATGGCTAAAGCAAGAAAGGCTTAAACGCATCCTGGTATCACCACGGAGACGAGGGAAGGCTCATCGTGTTTATCACAACGCATCCCACCCCCTGCCCTGAGGGATTCCTCATCCAGTCTTGAGTCATTCAGAGCCTGAAAGCCACAGCCACAGGCTCTCCCTGCAGACCCAAACTTCTGCACCTCGGGCAGCAGCTCAGACTGGAGATTTCCTTCCCCACAGAAAGACGATTTGATCCACGGAAGGCAGGCAGGAATAAAGGGAGGAATTAGCTTATCTCCTCACATTTCCCACCGAACGGAAATCTGGGGAAGAGCAGTCAATGGATGATCTGAGAAAAGCATTAAGAGCCCTTTCTCCACCACATCCCCCAGAGGGAAGCAGCACATGCTGAGTCTGGGAGCCACTGGCAACCCCTCCCCATCCAGGGATCTGCAGCTCTTCTTACCTTATGAACTTGCGGGCCAAGTGTTCCACAAAGTGATAGATCTCATTCCAGTGGTGCAGGACACTTCCTGATCTAGGGAAACAATGATTACAGGAGATATTAGCTGAGGTTTTCCCAGCCATATGTTCTGTCACACATTGCTCAGCAAGGCATTTGCTTTTATTTTGTTCAACACTCACTGCCCTTATTCTTCCTTTAAAGAGAGATTCAACAGTAATTGACATTTCCTACTTAACTTTAAAAAGCAAGAATAATTCCCACTCCATGCAGGAGTTTGAGGCTACCCTTGGCAGTAGCATATGGCTGTTAGGCTGGACCTTAGCACAGCCTTAACCAAATAAACCCTATGTGAGTGAAGAGCTGTCTCTCTGCAGTGTTTTAGATTAATTCCACCCACTCACTTCCAAACCGTTACACAGAGCTTTTAGCTCGAGTGTATTCTGAGAATTACATGCAGTTGGAGGAACAGATTATTAAACTCCTCTAGTGTTTCCACTGTGCTAGAGACTATGAAAAGTGAAACACCTTAGTCCACATCTCAACTGCTCTGGTTAATTCTTTCACACCTCACTTAAAGACAAAACAAACTAATTTCACTCCTCAGGAGAATAAACCAGGGGCTATAATGGGATTGGATTATTCTTCTTTATGTTGTAAGAACCAGGAAAATATTAGGTTAATCAGAATCTTTCAGCACCAAATGCCCCTTCTGGCATAAACACTTCTATGAACACTGGAATATTAATATTGGAAAAAAATTTCCTTCCTAGAGCTGGAAAATAAATGTGTCATCACTTATTTAATTCATTGACTACAATTAGAAATATTTATAGGGGAAATAACCATTCCAGCTTTAACAGAAACTTCATTGATCTGCAGCCTGAGGAAGAAAAGATGAACGTTTGAGATGGTTTTTCACTGCACAGGAAGAAAAGGCATCTGACCTGTTCTGTTCCGCCTCAGCTCTGAGGACACCAGTGAGGAGCCAGAAGAGGTTCCCCCCCAGCTGGCACAGCCTGGGCTGCTCAGAGCGTTGCTTCCCTTGGAGGAGCACGCAGAGCTCAGCGTGTGGGTCACAGACACTTCCTGCCCCCTTCTCCCCACACCTTTCATTCACAGCCATTCAGGAAAAGCCTTGGCCTTACCCCATTGCTCCGTGATTCCTGAAGCCCTTCTTTATATGACCCCAGTACGTCCAAGGACATCAGGAGTGAGGGCCTTTGCTCAGGTACAAAAGCACCTCTGGGAACGCTGGGACCTCCCCAGCTCTCGCTGCACCAGGGACTCGACACCAAAAGCATCAGTTTAGGGATGCCCTGGCAGACCCCCTGCTCTGTGCACGACTCTGGGGCAGATGGCAGAGCACACGTGGCCAGAAGCAAATGATGTCAGAGCTGAATTACTCCTTGGCTCCCTTTCATCAGAGCAGGACCTGAACTCATGGCTTGCTCTCCACGAGTGTATCAAAGAGGACTGAAGGAACTTTGCTGATAGCAAAGGTCTTGATAAACTAATTAAGCCACAGACAGTGGGAAAATTGGTGTCATAACAGATGAAGGGTGAGGTACATCAGGACTTGCTCCCAAACAGGAAACTTAACTCCTGCTGCATCCAAACCATAAATTGATAGAACAGAGACACGCAAAGCTCGACCCCAGGTGCAAATTCCCCTTGGATGTATGGGATAACTCTGACCCCTTGAATACAGCAGGCACTCCCGTCCCAGCAATGCCAAATAGCCCAAACCATTTCCTAGAACGGGCCTGGAAAATAAGTATTTATTGTCTTTAGATGGTGAGGCATAAAACAAACACTTGATTTTATAGCAATTGTTGCATCAGTCTCCAGAAGACGTGGAAAGCCAAGGCTTTGTTCGTCATAAACCAATTCTTACCTCAGTGAAAGTATCTTGCTTTAGACCATATATCCACCTCTCAAAAAATACCCCCCAGTACAGTTTCACACCGACCCACCTGGTGGCAGATGGGACAAGCAGCCCCTGACCAACCTCCTCCCAGCCACCAGGCAAAATGACCACACTGCTCCCCATGCTAAGGGAAAACTCTGGCAGCAGGACACTGCCTGGGAGCTCCATTAGCCTTGAAAATCAGGGTTTTTCTTCCTCTCTGAACAAAAGTTGCTCATCCCTTCAAATGACTATTGCAGCTGGGAGGACATCCAGCCACATCAGGTATGTAGGTTGTCACACTAAACCCTGACACTTCCCATG
This sequence comes from Ptilonorhynchus violaceus, assembly GCA_013397565.1. Taxonomy (NCBI): domain Eukaryota; kingdom Metazoa; phylum Chordata; class Aves; order Passeriformes; family Ptilonorhynchidae; genus Ptilonorhynchus; species Ptilonorhynchus violaceus. The sequence continues at coordinate 321,348 of VZRJ01004210.1, forward strand.
GCTCTGCAGTCATGCATTTTTGAAAAGAGTGTTTGCCAGAATAAAGCTTAAAATCCAGTAGCTCAGTTCAGAGATGTGCCAGTCAACAAGTGAATAGCACATCCTGTCAAGTGTTGCCTTTGCAACTCTTGTTCTGCTGGTCTGAAATTATCTGGGCAGTTTTTTCAGGTTTTTTAGTTCTTCACACAAGTACAGATTCAGCTGCTGCTGCATCTCCTCCCCTCATCATCCTCACTGTGCTCTCCCACCAACAGTCCCATCTTCCTGCCCTCTGGATCACCACCAGTTACAGCTCTTTGTCCATGAGATCTTCCCACGTATCTATTAACACACCTGAAGTTCAGGAGCAGCAGAAGGTTAAATGCCTATTTTTAGGAAACTTCTTACCACTGCTAGAATAATAAAACCAAACCCACAAAAGGAGGATGGTTTCTGCTCTCAGTTCCCAAGGCACTGGAGTGGGGTGATTGGAATAGTCTGCAGTCCATTTATTCCTCATCTCTACCAGAGAGAGATATAACAGGGTCCCAAAAGGAAGGTCCACACTTTTGCTGACCACACATCATTCCTTCCTGCACAGCAAATTCCCACTTGAGCCAGACAGCTCAGTCTGCCTGGAGTTCATCTCTCCCTCCAGTCGAGCCCAGGAGTCAGGGGCTGGAAATGCCCAGGTCTGCACTTAGGAAAAAAATACTCCTTGTACATAAAATCCATCTTCTGAAACACACTTCAGACTTCTTACAGACTTCACTTGGCATAAAATGGACAAACCCAATACAATCAACCTTTCTGCAGCCAGTACAAAGTTTACAAAACCAGCATTAGCTCCCAGTGTCCACCTCCTTGAGCTGTGTCATTCAGCAGCCACACTGTAAAAGACACTTCCCTTGTGAAGCCTCTCCTGAGGCAGGCCAAGAACACTGAGTAGGATGTGTATTTCTAAAGTCTAACTGTAGGAGAAGAAAGGCCAATTTTCAAATAGTTGTCTCTTCATATTCCCCAAAGAAACAAGATGATCAGCAAGCCAGCACTTTGCAGCTGAATGGTAGATGCTATAAACTTGCAATTTAAGGAAAGGCTCATCGTGAGGAAGCCAAATTCTCTCCTGGAGAAGAGCCCAATAAATGGAAATTAAACCTAAGTGAACCATTCTCTTTAACAAGAGAATGATACGTTCTGTGGTCAAGTCCACTGGCATTTTGTACATCTAAACTGAGCAAGTGTTGAGAGAGACACTCCACTGGCTCCAGCCAGCCCAGCCACGCTCTGGCTAATGCCCTGCCCTTCAGCAGGTGCCTTCCTCCTCACTGGGACAAGATGTTCCAGGGCCCAAAGCTGCAGCAACTCAAACCTCCCTAGACTTTGTCTTTCTGGCACTTTTTAGACTCCTCTTTTCCAGTTCTGTCATTGCACCTTCTCAGCGGGCCCATGGATTTATTCAGTTCAGAGACCAGAAGAACCACAGAATCAAGTCCACACAACTCTTGTACCAAGATGTCTCATGAGTTATGTGCTCTGCAGCTGACAGAAGGACATAAAGGCACTTGGTTCAGAGGCTGATGTTGATCCAAAAATCTCCTGAAACTTTCATGGCTTTGGACTAACTCCAAGAAGTCTCCTGGTTCTCAGAGATGACATTTACCTAAGAAGTTGTGCAGCATCTCTTTATTGAGCTCTTTAAAAACAACACAAACGCGCCAACAACTGTGCTTTTTCTTTCCAAATACTTCAGGAGCAATTTTGAAAGCCCTCCATAACACAGAGAGGTGATGCAATTCTTTGAGGAAACACTGTTATCTTGTGCCACACTCCACACGAGACAGCTCACCAGGGACACTGCTGAACACTTGAGGTCACAGGGTCTACAGAGTCCAGTGCAGAGCAGGACAAGCCTCTAAGCCCAGTCACAGTCCAAGAACATTCTTCTCTTCCTGGCTGGCAGGGGATATGTGAAAAAACAACTAATAAACAAGTAGCCTTGGACTTCATTTACATCAACCAGCAGATAAAGTGCAGAGTGCTGCAGGCACGTTTAATCCTGGCAGTAAGGAAGCTCCTACCCATTCCTTTTACCAAGGAATAGTTACCTTAGATGCATCACTGGGTAAAAAACACATCCACAGGTCCTGACTGGCGAGGATTTCACACATGAACTCAGCTCACTGCAATTGCCTGCCCTTGGCAGACTTAGGAGTTAATTATATTCCTTCAGGCAACAACAAAAAGACACAGAAATGCACAAATTTCTCTACCCTGCATTGCTGGCATCCCTCAGCCCTCAAGCTAACACAGAGAAAAGCTATCCCTCCACATCCTTGCAAGCCCCTGCCATCCCAGGAGAGCACACGCTGCTCTGGATGCAGGCCTGTATTCCTGGAAAAACAAGCAAGGAATCACTCACTAGGTCAGTGAAGGGTGGAGATGATTTTGAATCTCTTTCTACAGACACTCAGTGTCACCATTCCCTACTACAGGTTTGTGATTCTTACTGAGAGCAGCTGGAACATTCTCCAGCTCTGGGAGTGCTGGGCTGAGCTCTGCTCCAGGGCTCACTTTCCCAGGGGAAGAAGCAGATCCTGCAGCTCAGGCTCCCTGCCTGGGCTCTGCCTGTTTCCATCTCACCGTGGCCCCTGTGTCTTCCACACTCGGATGTAAACCTGGGCTTAGTCCCACTTCAATCACAGTAACTTCAGCTGCTCAAGCTACACTCAAAGAAACAAACATCAGCCTCCCTAGAGCAGGAGCTTCACTTCAATACCACTGGTTAAAAATAGATCCACTCTCTGCCTGGAGAACGAAGGGATTACAGGAAACAGCTTGGATTACTTCCTTCATTTTGCCAAGGATCTCCTAGAGCCGAGTTTTCTTTCACACGTGTGCAGTTCCTTGTGTGTTTTCTGTACGTGGGTTTAAATCCCCCTTTATCTGCACACCACAGAAATAATCCCTGTGACCTACACAGGCTACACCAATGGGTTACTGAAAAGACCCAGGTATTCCTTCCTCCCTCCCTGTAAATAAATTAATGTGGGAGCTGCCCCGAAGTGTCCGAGCTGTGCAGGTGGGAGGTGTTCGCTCACCGCAGCGCCGGGGCCGTGTCAGTTCGGGGGTGATCACAGCCAGCAATAATTAGTCACATGGAGGATATTTTTACAATAACTGGACAACGTCAACAAAAACAAATATTTAGCAACATCTCACAGCTTCCTCATTCTTCCTTCTTGATGAAGGCCCTGTATCTTAACTTGCATCAGGCTGTAAATTCCTTGGCACCAACCCCATCAGTGTACGGGAGCCTGAGTCCATGAACCCTCAGCACCACAGTAACACCAAAGGACAGGCCACCTGGGACCAGCTTTCTCAGGATAAGCCAGGTCTACCTTCCACAACACTGGAAGGCTTATCTTGGTATGACCTTCACTTCGAGGTGCTCAGCACCTGTGTGACTGGATCCTGCACAGGACCTGAACAGCAAAGAGCCCACAACAGCACCCTGAACAGCAAAGAGCTGCTCTAAAGAGCAAATAGCTACTGCAAATAACATACAGCTACTCTGAATAGCAAATAGCTATTCTAAATAGCATACAGCTTGAGACTAAATTGAGAAAATAGAATAGTTAGAGATTTTTCACAGGACAAGAGAAATGGATGAATCCCATCTTAATTCATGTGACTACAATTCCTTCAGCTCAGAATTTCAAGTTAAGTGTTTATGCATGTAATGACATTTTTGTCCTTTGAAGTTTGTTGCGTGTCAGGCAATGGTTCTGAAGGGAGCTGGGAAAATGCAGTTTCCTCCAAGTATTGCACCTACAACAGTGTGACTACTTCAATTTTACTTGGCAAGGAGCTTGCCCAACCTGAACTGGAGTCCTCCAGGATGTCTTTGTTTCACTTCTAGAACACAGATTCATGGAATCCTGGAATGGTTTGGGTTGGAAGGACCTTAAAGCTAATCTAGTTCCACCCCCTGCTCTGGGCAGGGACACCTTCTGCTATCCCAGGCTGCGCCAAGCCCTGTCCAGCCTGGCCTTGGACACTTCCAGGGAAGGGGCAGCCACAGCTGCTCTGGGAAACCTGTGCCAGGGCCTGACCACCCCCACAGGGAAGAATTTCTTCCTAGCATCTCATCTAAACCTGTGCTCTTTCAGTTTAAAACCATTGCCCCTTGTCCTGACACTCTCTGCCTGTATAAAAAGTCCCTCTCCCTCCTTTCAATAAGCCCTTTTTCAGGCCCTGGAAGGGGCTCTAAGGTTTCCCCAGAGCCTTCTCTCCTGCAGCTGAACACCCCCAGCTCTCCCAGCCTGGCTCCAGAGCAGAGGGGTCCAGCCCTCGGAGCATCTTTCTGAGCTCCTCTGGACCTGCTCTACCAGGTCTGGCATAACTCTGCTAACCTGAGCTGCAGTGGTTGCAGCAGAAGAGGCCTCTCCTGCTCCCTGAGCTGTGTGAGAGCTCCTGACAGCAGAACAAGACATGCACGGAGATAAGGATGTGCTGGACCTGGCAGGAATGGCTGGGATCCATCAGGCCTTCGTTCTGTTTGTTACAGACACATCCAGGCTGTGCAGCACAACAGGATTAGGTTTAAATGGCTGAATCCTGGTTTTTCCTCTCCTTCATGACCATGAGAAATGGGAGATTTGCTGCAGGTCCTCCATGTGCAGGGAGCTGTGTGTCCATCCCTGCAGACAGCCCAAACCCTGATCTCCCCTCAGCAGTTCTCAGAGCAGGTTTGCAGGAATCTCCTCAGGAGAACCTTGCGGGGAGCTGGAGCATCACTTTGTGACAGCAGCCTGTGACATGTGCCCCTTGCCCTGGCTGATGTGGTCACTCTGAAAGGGCTTCTTGTGGCCAGCAGTGTGATCCAGAGCCAGCTGTGATCAGGACTGGGCACGGTGCAGCTCCTGGCACGTGTCCTACGAGCTGCTCACTCCTCACAGGGCACACCAGGGACTCAGGGAGTCACTAAATCCCCCCAGGCCACTAAATCAGCACAGGGCTCCTGCACTGGTGGCTCCCAGGGATTGTTGTTTTTGTATTACTCCTTTGATCCCAGAAAGGAGGTTGCTTAATATTTTCATGGCTTTCTTCCACCACTGAATTATGTTTCAGGCTTAAGAATCTAAATCTCTTCTGCTCCAGAGTTCTTTATCACTTTCAATAATTTGTAATAATTTTTACACCTATTTCAAAGAAAAACAGTGAGTTCTGAGTCCATTACTATCATTTCACAGTTTGCCTGAAGGCCTCTATAGGCATCACCCCTCTGCATTCAGGACTTCAGCAGGATTTTGAAAAACCTTCTCTAGACAATCAGCAGGTAGAAAACCCAGGCTAAATGAAACTCAGCTTTTCTAGAAATTCAGCTCAGCCTCTGAGAAACGAAAGGTCTGTTCCCTGTCCATGGCAGGGGGGGTGGAACCAGATGATCTTTAAGGACCCTTCCAATATAAACCATTCTATGATTCTACGGAAGTGTTAAAGATAAAGGATATGGGATGACCAACTCCACCACAGTAGATCTCTCATCAGAGGTTAAACAACCAGGTCCATGGCATATTGTACTCCAGAACAGCTGAAACATCACAGTGCTCCTCCAAATTCCACTGGAGACCAAGGAAATTTTTACATCAGATCCTGTTCATTTTTGCACCAGAAAAATCCCAGAAATAGGAATTCTGCATCTGTGAAAGCAGGATTTTTGTTGGATACCTTGATGCATACACTGGGGCCAGCCTGCCTGCTTTAAAGTTTGTGCCAAGGCTCTTGTTTCCACTCAAATCCATAATCCCTTGAACGAGGCTTGAAAGTCATGGATTTTGTGTAGGGAACAGCACAGAACTTGAATTAAAGGCCTGTTAAAGTTACATTAGCTCAGAGCAGTTGACAAAAGCTCTGTGCAGTACAAACCATGCTCTGAGTTTGTTTGGGTTTGGATTTTTTTCCATATGCAGCAGTAGAGTTATTCCAGCTAACAACTGAAGAGACAGAGCAGCGAAATGCATTGGCCAGGTAGATCTTTCCACCGAATAAAATAAATCAATCTTTCCCCTAGAGCATCAGGACAACTGGCACACTGAAGCAGCCAGTGTCTCAGTCTTAGATTCTACCCAGTATTTTGTAATAAAGGGTTATGTAATTCCAAGTCATTTGTACTAATGGAATGTGGGAGCTACTGCAAAACACTCCAGAGGATCAGTCAGAAACTTCATCCGCGAGCGCTTTTGGCAACTTGCAAATACTTTCCTGTCTCTGATATTTATGGTTATTAATGTCAGTGCCATGGCTCTGGCAGGCATAATCTCCAGTATTTCCAAACCTTTGGTTCAAAATAACTATTCTTAATCAAGGAAATTAGGACAACCATTTCAGCTAGTATTTTTTATGTGTTTTTTTTTTTTTTAAAATTGCTGTACTGCTTTAGTATGAAGCTTTCCAAAGCTCAGCACAAAATGATTTCATATTGCTCCATCCACGTCTGAAAAAAAGCAGCACACTTACAGCGCCAAGGAGATGACACTATCACAATTAGTGATGAAAAAGTGAGGTAGGAAGTTATCTTCAGTACAAACAGCTAAACAGTCAAAATATCCATTTGATTAACACAAGAAACAAAGAAAGCGTGACTCAGCTAGAGAAAATAAAGCTCTCTTTTAAAAAGGCACTTTTAGCTGTTCTCCATCCCAGCGGCCGAGTTCAGCCCTTGCGGGGG
>VZRJ01004215.1:1161-12888 GCA_013397565.1 Ptilonorhynchus violaceus
CTCCCTCCAAATTATTATAACCTTGAAATTATGGGGCTTTCAGGCAAAGATATGGGGAAAAGGAATAACAGTTCTTTACTAGGATGTATATATGTAACGAGACAGGCAAAACAGCAACAGCAAAAAAAACCCAGAGAACCCAATAACAGCCTTTCTCACCCATTGAGCAATTTCCCGTTTTGGTGTAGTTACGGGCACATCTGGCAGGGGGCGCTGTTGGCTCGTGTTGTGGCAGAGAGGCTGCAGTCACTCCCCTACGCCTGAAGGGGTCACTGTGGCGCGAGAGCTGTGACCTCCACGTGGCAAGGGCTCCCCTTGCAAAACTCACAGGGAGCACTCTGAGCAGAGAGCTGGACCGCAGCAGTATCCTCGGAGCAGCAGCTGGAACAGCGGGGTAGGCAGACCCATGGGCAGATGGAGAACTACAGTGTAGCAGCAACCCCTGCAGTGGCAGGGACAGCGGAGACAGCCAATCCCTGATCGGCACCAAGTTACAACATAGCACCGTTCTCGGGACAAGCTGGCACTTGCTCCCCTCACGAGCGCCTTCCCCAACTGCGGAGCTGAAAAGAGGCAGAGCCCAGCCCCCACCCCCTCCAGCCAAGTCTCTCCACCGCTCGCAGCATTACGCTGCAACTCCCAGGAGCAATCCCCCAGCCAGAGCACTGTTTCTCTGGCTGGGTGATTATCATGGCATGTGGGAGTGCTTGACCATGTTCTTTTGTTTCTTAAGTGTTGCCCATTTATCTCCCGGGCAACCCCTTCTCTTCACAGGTCTCCCTGTCACGTAACAGATGGGAGAAAATTCTTTGGGAAAAAACCCAAACCCACAACTAGGCAGCAATAGGAATTCCTCCCACAGAAATATTTCCTTTTCCACACTGTCTGAACCAGAATATCTAGGCTTTCTTTAATATATTTGAAGAGGGCCATTGTAATGTTCTCTTAAAGTTTTCTCCTACAACCTCTAGAGTTCCACTGTTATTCATCCTTTTCCCAGTACATGTGGAGATATATTCTAAAAGAAGCCCATGTTTTGTCTTCAGCTGGCTCTGATCCAGCTGTTCATTTGTTGAACGTCTCTTGCACTGTAGCTACTTGTAAAATTAAAACACCAAGTCAACTTCTGTGTTTTCAGCTACCATCAACTAAGTATTTCTGTTTAGTGCCATCATATTGGGGGTTTTCCATGAGCTCTCACATCTTTACTTCACTCTGGAGAGCAGTAGATAGTTTCGCCTTCTGCATTTCCTTCTTTCCATGCTTCTGCATGCCAGCTTGTCAGCTAGGCAGGTGATGTAACTACTTCCCATGGTGTCTGAAGCTTGTGCATTGCGGCTCCTCTTGCACTGATTTTCCCCTGCATGTTTTGGGCAAACATTAATATAGGCCATTCTGCTGCCATCATAATTATTTATGCAACCTGCCGTGGGTACAGTACACCCAATTGGTCCTTTGAGTGCAGGCAGAGAGCAGGATGTGAGCCAGGTGAACAATACAGGGTCTATTCCCTGTCCACTCCCCAGGAGCTGAGTTTGAGTGGTACAGCTATTAAGCACAAAGACATCACCCCCAGCTCATCAAAGAGGAGGAGATGGGAACCCCATCTCATGAAAGGAGGGCAGGTCTAAGCCCCGTTGCCTATTCTTTCTGCAGTGGCAGTAGCACATGTAGCCAGAACACCACCTTGACTAATGCCTGCAGCATCATGGCTGAAGCACTGACAGGTTCCAGGGATTCTGGACCCAAAGGAATTCTTCCTCCCTGGTTGTTGCAGGCTGGAGCTGTTTGGTCCCTGGAACCTAAAGGTAGGCAGTCATTTTAGTTGCCTGACTGAAGGCATATTTATTTGACTTTGTTGAAAAGGCAGGGGGATTTGTAATGACTGCAAAGCCTGAAGATGCTGGATTTCTTAAGCAGTACTTTCGTCACTCCAAGACCACTCTTTTGGTGGAAAGAGAAGTTCAGGAGGCACAGCTCTGCAATGCTACTGGAATAACTGAGAAATAGCACCACTCCTTTCTAGGTTCTGTCCCTACAAAGTTATGTAGGACACTTTTGGAAGCGAGTTTCTCCAGCTGAAACTTAACCAACACGTATGAAAATAGGTGTCGTGGTTTGACACTGGCCAGATGCCAGGCACCCACGAAAAGCCACTCACTCACCCTCCACTCCTCCGCAGCTGGACAGAGGAGAGAAAATTTAACAAAGGGTTCATGACTTGAGATAAGGACCGGGAGAAAACACTCCAAGGGCAAAACAGGCTCAACTTAAAGATATAAAGTGAATTTATTACTAACAAGATCAGAGCAGGAGAAGGAGAAGTAAAATAAGCCCTTAAAAACACCTTTTCTCCCCCCCAACCCCTCCCTCCTTCCCACCAACAGCACAGGGAGGTGGGATGGGGGTTTTGGTCAGTTCATCACACAAGGTTTTCTTCCACTGCTCAGGGAGACAAGTCGTTTCCCTGCTGCACCGTGGGGTCCCTCCCATGGGAGACAGTTCTCTGCGAACTTCCCCGGCGTGGTCCACTCTCACGAGCAGCAGTCCTCCCAAAACTGCTGCAACGTGAATTCCTCACATGGGCAAACAGTCTTCCCAAAACTGCTGCGGCGTGGGTCACTCTGCCACGGGGTACAGTCCTCCAAGGACAGGCTGCTCCAGCCTGGAANCGTGCCTCCATTGTTGTTTCTCTCACATGTTCTCACTCCTACTCTTCTCTGTCTGGAAAATTACAACTGCGCACCCAACTTTGTTTTGATTTCTTCTTAAATGTGTTATCACAGAGGTGTTACCACCATCTCTAATTGGCCCAGTCTTGGCCAGCAGCACATCTGTCCTCAGAGCCATCAGGGATTGGCTCTACTAGACACGGTGGAAGCTTCTAGCAGCTTCTCACAGGAGCCACCAAAAACCAGGCCCTGCAAAACCAACACAATAGGGAAAGGTTATTTCCAATGCTCTTCACACAGCTCGGAAAGTTACGTTCATGATGCATCAGTGGTAGCAGACAAATGGAATCTGAACAGGACATCTAGCATACAGTGTGCCAGAACATGTGGATGAGAAGCCCAGAATGTCCAGTTGCAGGAACAGAGTTTCAAAGAAGAAAATTGTCCTATTCATTTATGTTGTGGTTTAACCCTAGCCGGCAACCAAGCCCCATGCAGCCACCCCTCCACCTCTTCTCCCTCACCTGTCTGTTCTGAAGAGCATGTAGCCATCCATTCCACCACTCCAGTCATGCAAGTCATCCCCCCACATTTCCATGATGGCAACTACATCATAGCTTTCCTTCTGTACAGTGCCTTCCAGCTCCTCTTGTTTGTTACCCATGCTGTGTGCAATAGTGTACATGCACTTCAGCTGGGCTGTTGATTTCACCCCTGACTCTGGCTTTTGCACATAAGGAAGTCACTGAGCCTTCAGATGGGGCTTTTTTGGCTGTAATTTAGATTCAATTAGCCTGTTAGATATAGTATGTTTAGTTTTGTCAAAAAGATTCTATAAGAGGCATTATTTATAAAGTGGGAGCTTCTCTTTTTCCCAAAACATGCTTGCAATACCATTCTCCTTCTCCATTCCATTCTTTACCCTTTGAAGACTGCTCCTTTGAATGGAGAACCATTTTGTGCCCATGAGAGCAGAATAAAGCAAACCGAGGTTGAACCGGAGTAAGTGTGCATTTATCCTGGGTGACCCAAAAAACGTGTATTGTATTCTATATTTTTTTCTATGCCAATCTGCCCAAGATTATCACTGTCCCTTTAACACAGGAGCCCGGAAGCAGAACTGGGGTGTTTTACCCAGGGTTTGTGGAGGCAGTTGGCCTGAGGTCCCTTTAAAAATGAGAAACAGATAGGTGCGAGCTCTGTCTTGTTCTCGCTGGGCTACTGAGAAACTGAGGCAGTGCAAGGCAGAAGCTCTTTGTTTTTTCCCAGGCTTTAGAGCAGTTGGCAACACCTTTTTGGCTGCAGTTGCCAGGGGCAACCCCTGTCCTGGGACAAGTGGAAGCTTCAGGCAAGCCCTGCCTTAGCCTCAGATTTTGGCAACAGTTTAAATTTAAGAAATCCCTCTGGCCTGCAAGTTCTAATGATGGCAAATCAGATCTATTTATAAAAATGAATTATTTATTAAACAGACAAGACATAACAGCTGAAAGATCTTAATCAGAATTACTTACTACACAGTATAAAACTAAAGAACTACTAGTAGATTATAGCATAACATAAAACAGTGCACTATATCAAGGTACCTATATTAAAGCTAGCAAAACAAATAGTATTGATTAGGACTCAAATGTAACTTACCACCAAAATGATGATAATGTACACAGATTCCTTCACTTAACTCCTGGGGAGTAACTGCAAAGCAGGCGTCCCTACACATGGGAGAAACTCCACACATTTCCAGAAAAATGTATAGATTTCTGCTTTGTGAAAGTTTGCTGTGGCTTTTATAGTTCTAACGTGAGGTGTCTGTCAGTCAGAAATCCATCTTATCTTGTCAGATCTCACTTCAACAGCAAGATGTTTATTGGTGGTTGGGAGATACCAGACCAGTGTTAACCCCATGGTGCCAAAATAACTCACTACAAGACAGCTTGTCCTGCTTGAGTTATCTGACCAGTTAACAAACAATAGATAAGCTCTTGTGCAGTGGTGAGATGCCCTGCTACACCCATCTCTGGGCCAGGGAGGACGTTTTCTTTGGGCCTTTTTTTTTCCTCCAATGCTGCTGCTCAGGACAATCATGCTGGGAATAGTGGGACCACTCTCTCTCCACGAGTTCCAGCCACTGCCCCAGTGCCTGCCACTTTTGCTGAGGAGGATTCAAAGTCCCTCCACAAGTTCCAGCTGCCACTGTCGATGGAGCTACTGCCGCTGGGAGAGACCCTATCGGGTGGTGTGGAGCAAACAGCTTGGCAGCATTTTACTGGTTTTGAACAGGAATAGTTCTCCATGTTTCTTTTGTTTTGTCCTTGTTCCCTGTTGGTTGTGGTTTGGGGGAAGAGGGAATTTTGTAATTGTGGAGGTTCAGTTGCTGTGTTGGCTTTTTTTCCTTTGTTCTGTCTCTCCACTATGTGGTCAGGAGAAGGGGGCTCCTCCACCACCTTGCCTTCGTCCCCTGGACCATGTGGTCGGCTACGGAGGCCGCCATTTTGGGGGAGGGGTTTCTCCACCATCTTGTTTTCTTTGCCCCCAGGAGTCCACAGGATTCAGCACCTTTGTATCTGGTGCTTATTACTGTTATCTTTGTTGTTGCTGTTTTGTTTTTTAGTAAACTTATTTTTTCACNATAGTGGGACCACTCTCTCTCCACGAGTTCCAGCCACTGCCCCAGTGCCTGCCACTTTTGCTGAGGAGGATTCAAAGTCCCTCCACAAGTTCCAGCTGCCACTGTCGATGGAGCTACTGCCGCTGGGAGAGACCCTATCGGGTGGTGTGGAGCAAACAGCTTGGCAGCATTTTACTGGTTTTGAACAGGAATAGTTCTCCATGTTTCTTTTGTTTTGTCCTTGTTCCCTGTTGGTTGTGGTTTGGGGGAAGAGGGAATTTTGTAATTGTGGAGGTTCAGTTGCTGTGTTGGCTTTTTTTCCTTTGTTCTGTCTCTCCACTATGTGGACAGGAGAAGGTGGCTCCTCCACCACCTTGCCTTCGTCCCCTGGACCATGTGGTCGGCTACGGAGGCCGCCATTTTGGGGGAGGGGTTTCTCCACCATCTTGTTTTCTTTGTTCCTGGGGAGCCCACAGGATGCAGTACCTTTGTATCTAGTGATTACTTACTGTTATTTTGCCTGTTGCTGTTTTGTTTTTTAGTAAACTATTATTTTTTTCACTTATATCTTCTCGCATTCATCTCTCCTTATTGGTGAAAGGGGAGTGATTAAAACTAAAAGGGGAGGTTACTCATTTTGGAGTGTCCACCCCATAAATTGTCTTAAACCAAGACAGCATTCTTTTTACTTGAGCTACAAGCAACTGTGCTACTTTATTCAATACTTAGCTGTGCAATATTTTCCTTAAAAATAGTATCCATCATATTTTGTTTTTTGGAAGAATCACAGGGGCATTCACAGTGTCTTTGGAGTGATTCCAAGTTACTCAAGTACTTGGGAAGAGATTAAAGTCCCTGGAGCCTTTGAAGAGATGCAGGACCTTAATGTATATACCCCAGGCTGCCTGCAAAATGTGCCAGGCTACAGGATGGCTTTTTAGTAGTGTAAATCCTGACCATGAGGTTCATGAAGAGACATCCTCTGCCTCACCCTTTTCTCTCAAAGCCCATGTGGTGTTGTGGAGGAGGACTTGTTTGGATAAGGTTCAGTGAAAGGCAACTATAGGTTTGTTTCTTCCTTGTGCTGTGACAGTAGGATTTGTGGTAAGAGATAACATTTGGAGGGGTATTTTACTTTTTTGTTCTGAACTTATGTCTTTATTATTCTAGCAGGAGAGAATTGGCAGGGTGAAGCACCTGAACCAAGATTGTATCAAAATATGGCAATGAGCTCTGGGCCTGGAGGCTTAAAGTCTGCACAGGAGGGAGGAAGAAAAGATGCACAGAAATGTTGTAGTTGTGTTCATGAAGCAAATCAGTGACTAGGATAGCTTGGATTTGGCTTTTGGTCACTTGCTGTCAGTCCATTATCCTAGTCACTGTTCACAGTACTTCTCAATAGCATTTATCCAACACAGATCAACTTTTTAAGGAAGATCATTAATTTCCAGCTGGAAGTGTTTGAATAGTAATGGCTGTAAAAGGAAATAGTTGAGATTAATGAAGTACTGAGTACTGTGTGCAGTTGTGGGCCCCACAATTTAAAAAGGATGTGAAGGTATTTGAATGCATCCAGAGGAGGGCAACAAAGCTGGTGAAGGGGCTGGAAGGAATGTCCTATGAAGAGCTGCTGAAGGCTCTGAGTTTGTCTAGTTTGGAGAAGAGGAGGCTGAGGGGTGACCTCATGGCTCTCTACAGCTTCCTGAGAAGAAGTGAGGAGGGAAGTGCTGATCTCTTCTCCCTGGTATCCAGTGATAGGATGTGTGGGAATGGTTCAAAGCTGTGTCAAGGGAAGTTCAGACTTGACATTAGGAAGCATTTCTTTACTGAGAGGGTGGTCAAACATTGGAACAGGCTTCCCAGAGAGGTGGTCAATGCTCCATATCTGTCAGTGTTTAAGAGACATTTGGGCAATGCCCTTAAGAACATGCCTTAACTTTTGGTCAGCCCTGAAGTGGTCAGGCAGTTAGAGTAGATGATCATTGTAGGTTCCTTCCAACGGAACTATTCTTTTCTATTCTAAGTAAAAAAAATAAAGGAATTGCTTTCCTAGGTGATTAGCATATGCATCTTGTAAGAAGTATTCGGCCTTCACAGACTCAAAATAGAATGTCATAGAAAGGAAGCTGGAAAACTGTTCAGTAACAGCTATGACACCTGTAATGATCAAAGGAATTAATACTGTTGTAAAGCAACAGTAAGCAGAATAATCTCATTTTAAACTAATATATATTAGTTCCATAAATCTTGGTATACTAGAATAAGCAACATAATTTCTCTAATTTCTATGTATAACTTGACTTCCCAGTTCTAGTAAAAAAGGCTGTATATTGAAAATGTGGAATATCTATTGATCTTTGGAATTATGCAAGATAAAGTCATGGTAGATTTGGCTTTAATATTCAGGTAGAGATGGAGCAGTTTCCAAGTTGACAGTGATTCTGTTTTTCAAAGGGATGAGACATAATTATGTTCTGTCCTTCATGTGCTCCGATCTTTTCTTTGGCTGTAAACTGACATTTGTCAGAAGTATACCTGTATAGCAGCATTTCTATATTTTACATGCATACTAATGAGTGTATTAAGCACAAATGCTAGGGATGTTGTAAGGTAAACAGCTTTTTTTTTAATAGCTTTGACTTTTCAAGTATTCGCAGAAAGCATTGAGAAAACATTCCTTGAACTACTGATTGATCTTTTAGGCATACTGTGCTTCATGCAATGAAGTGTGGAATAACCTACAGACATCCAGGTTTTAAAATGTGTATGCATAGTAATTGTTACAGCCTTTCCTGTGAACTGGGTTTCTATCAATGTGGATTTTTTGTATTTCTATGGGCAGCTGCTGTTTCTGCAAAGTTTCTATTTCTGAGTCTGAGCAATTGCTTATTCATACTCTATCTTTTTACTTTAACCTGCCCCTGAACTAGAAGCTGTGCACTCACTAGTTCTGACAGCTGGTGGTTTGAGCTTCAGGTTTTAATGTCCTTGACTGATTAATCACTAGCAAGCAGAACAAGTACAACATCAGAAGCAGTACTGTGAAAGGAAACATCTGCTGGGTATAGTGCTGGAAGGCATGAGGGTAATGACTCTCCTTGAGAAAGGTGCAGTATATTATGCTTAAGAATGCTGAGCACAAATGTTTCAGTTTCTGCTGCCTGATTGGAAAACAAGCACATCTTCCAGTATATCATGCCAGGAAATAAATCAAAACAAAACAAATAAGATGAAGGAAAAACAGATTAAGATATTAAATTCTCATTGTTGGCAGGTTAGGGGACTGTTAACCCAAAATATTTTTGGCCTCTGAAATGCTGAATAGAGATGTCAAGTTTTACTATGTCTTGGTCTTAATTTACACCAAGAAGAGCTATATAGGATTCTTTACTAAAGTACATATAATTCTATTTGACCCTCTTTCAGGTTATATGAACTTGTAGATCAATGAACCAAGCCATTAAATAAATACTCTGTATCCATTTGTGGAGCATAAATTTAAACATTAGAATAAATACTAGTCATAGTGGAAAATAAATATTTTTAAACACTGCAGTTTCTAAAGAATTATAAATAAGACCATAAACTCTTGTGCTGGTTTGAATGTGAACCAGCAGGGGAAATCAACCCCACACAAAATACCTTGAGAGATTTTTTAGGTCAAAATTACAATTTTAATAAAAAGGTTAAAATAAATGCAGGAATACAGAAACACCGGCCTAAACAAACCGACAGGGTCATGGTACAACCTGATACCTCGTTGACCAGGGTGGTAGCTGTATAGTCCTATTAGGCACTGGTCCTGTAGAAGGTCTGGTCCCCTGAGTATCCAGTGATGGTGTTCCCGTCCTCTGGTTGTCCAGTGGTGAAGGGTCCAGTTGNTGGAGTGATTTCTCCCATCTCAAAGTCTGCTTTTAGGTTGTGTTTCTTGGCTGGTACCTCCTCCAGGGGCAGGGACTTTCACAATGGAAAAGGGTTTTCCCGACATTCTATTGGTTGCTTCGGCAATGAGCTCACATGAGGCCTCTCCGGGGAGCAAACTGTTTCTGACATTCTATTGGTTGGTGCTTATCTCGTTCGGTGATGGGCCATTAACCAAGATCATCTACTCAGAATGGTTATCTCAGTTGAGATAAGGAGTACTTCACATGAGCACAGGGACTCTCCGGTAATCAAGGAAATATGTGGGTGGTAATAGAATACATCCTTTTTTGGTTAACCCAGGACAACTCTAAGTTTATATTTACTCTAATTAGTCCTCAGGTTAATATAATTGTATTTTGTATTGCCCTATTAGTGTTGCAAGTAGATAGAGAAAGTAAGAGGGTCAAGACTCTATTTTAAGTACAGCTTCATAGGACAGATTGCTTAACCTCTTCTGGTCTTAATTTCTCCAATTACTAAATAAATTCAGTCATTGGAAAATGTGATCTGGAAAGGACTATTGTGAAATACAGATCAAAAATATTCTGGGAATTCCTAGCATCTTAATGTCAGTGTATCCAAGTCCCTGTGTTTAACTTAAGTTTTCATTTGTTTTTCTTCTATCTATGCTTGTATCTTCAGGTAAAAAAATAACATTTATTTTTATCATTAGACTTTTAAAAATATATGTGAAGTGATATTTTGTCCTCATGTTGCTGCAGCAGTAGCCAGCACTGCTCTTTGAAGCAGTGGTTCAAGCAGCTAAAACTAGGAATGAATTATTTAATTTGATTTTCTACTTGAAATTAAAAGCCAACAAAACTGGTAAGAATATCTTTTTAGGTAATGCAACTACATCTTTCTTTTCTTTACTTTCCTCCCTTTTTACTCAGCAGTTTGAGTTTTCTCCATATAAAACACTGTTCATTTAAAAGAGAAAGGTCATGTTATACTTGATTGCCTTCAACCTGGAAAAAGTAAAACTGCAAGCTGATTTTTGCTTCAGAATGCTATGTTTGGATCAAAGCTCCAAGTAACACTCTGCTTAGGATAAACCATATGTGCTTGGTGAAGGAAAAAAAAAGCATAATGAGGCATAACATCTTAGAAACTTTTATTGTTCAACATTTATTTTGTTTGTGCTTTCCCTTGAATGTTTGAGTTTACATATGTGATCTGAATTTATGCAAGTCTTCAGGCATTTCAAAACATATTTGAAGAGCACAACGTGAGTATATGAAGACCTAATTCTGAATTCACTTAAGTCATTGTTACAGGAAACTTATCTTCTCTGGAAGAGTTTACATGAGATTTGTAATGACCAAGAAAGTTCACCTGTAGACCTCCGATCTATGTACAGATCATCGGAATATAGTATTTCATATATTTTTGTAGTAAAAAGGATCTCAGACAACTAAAATTTACTTTCTCACTTTATGAAAAAGTTCTTAAGAAGGCCATTTTCCTTCCTGAATTACTTGGGTGGAGGCTCATAGGGGGTATGGCCTATGAGAAGGGGTGTGATGGAGATTGTTTAGAACTGGCAGAAATTGAACCCATGGATATTTGAATATCCCTATACCAGTGATCAAATCTGGCAATGAGATGCATTATGTATTATCATGCCATTAACTAACCAGATGTATGCTGTGTGCTAGTTGAAAGAGGAGAAAATGGCTTCTTCACATATAAGAATGATATTTAGGATAGGGTCTTCTTTCAGAATTAGTTCAGTATGTGGAAATATATGAATTTTTTTGCTCTTATGTTTTTCTTTTTGTGAACCATGTGCTTACTAAAAGTAATGCAATAAATAAGAAGGTTGAAAGGAATTGGTCTCAAAGGCATTTTATCCATCTCCTAATGAAGATAAAACCTTAGGAAGTTACGGATCATCTCTTATGTGAGATACAAAACTGCAAAACTCATGAGATAGTCAGCTGTGATACTTCCAGAAAGCCAATTGTCAGAATTAAAAAAAAAAAAACACCAAACAACAAAACACAAAAACATCACTGTTGGCTCAGCTGGATTCATATTAATAACACAGTTCATTTTACACTTTACAGAACCATCCCGGTTTGAAAGACAGGTGTCTGCCAAGGAAGGTGGGAAACCTTCCTTGAATAGAGGATGACCTCCCCTCCCTCCTCCGAATTACTATACCTTTGAAATTACGGGGCTCTCAGGCAAAGATGTGGTAAAAAGAATAACAGTTCTTTACTAGGATTATATATATCTATATATATAACAAGACAGATAAACAGCAACAATAAGAGAATAGACAAACCCCGTAACAGTCCTTTGTCTGTCGTTGGGCAGTTCTCTGTTGGGGCAGAGAGGCTGCGGTGACTCCCCCATGGCTGCAGGCGTGCTGTGGCGTGAGTGCGGAAAACTCTCCATGTGGCAATGGCGGCTCCGGTGAGCGGGAGAGGGGATGATCGCTCCCAGTGTGAACCCCTGGGGCAGCAGCCCAGCTCAGCACCAACCTCGGCAGCGGGCAACAAGCAGTGCAGGCAGGCAGGG
>VZRJ01004218.1:0-17166 GCA_013397565.1 Ptilonorhynchus violaceus
ATGGCCCTCCCCTGGACCCACTCCAAGAAGTCCACATCTTTCTTCTGCTGAGGTCCCCAGAGCTGGACACGACACTCCAAGTGGGGTCTCATGAAGACAGAGTAGATGGGGAGAATCACTACTATTTCAATGCAGCCCGGGATGTGATTGGTTTTCTGGGCTGTGGTCGCACACTCTTAGCTCCTGTCCAGCTCCTATTCATGACAACCCTCAAGTCCTTCTCCGCAAGGCTGCTCTCAATGAGTTCTCCCAAACTGCACTCGTGTCCAGGACTGGCCCAACCCAGGTGTAGTACCTTGCATTGGAACCTGTTGAAGTTCACTAGGTTTTCATGGGCCCACTCCTGAACTTGTCAGGTCCCTCTGGGTAGCATCCTGTCCTTTTGTTTTGTCAGCTGCATTGCTCAGCTTCATGTCATCCGCAAACTTGCTGAGGCTGCATTCAATCCCACTGGCTGTGTCATTGATGAAGATATTCAAGAACACTGGTCCCACACCCAAGTGGTGAGGGACACTGCTTGCCACTGTTCTCCACCCGGACGTAGAACAGTTGGACTCTCTGCCTGAGTCCATCCAGAAAACTCCTCACCCCCTGAAGGTTTACCCTTCAAATCAATCTCTCTCCAGTTTGAAGATAAAGGTGGCATGTGGAAACATGTCAAAAACCTTACAGAAGCCAAGGTAGATGATATTGGTCAGTCTTTCCTGGTCAACCATTGTAGTTCCTCCATCATAGGAGACCACCAGGAGTGGTCAGGCACAATTTGTCTTTGGTGAAGCTGTTCTGGCTGTCTTGACCTTACCTCCATGAGGATCTGCTCCATGATCTTCCTAAGCACTGATGTGAGGCTCACCAGTCTGTAGTTCCCTGCGTCTTTTCTTCCCTTTTTAAAATTAGGAAAAATGTTTCCCTTTTTCCAGTCACCAGGAACTTCATCTGACCACCACGACTTTTCAAATATGAAGGAGAGCCACCTGGCAACAACATCAGCCAGTTCCCTCAGGATGCAGGGGTAAATCTCATCAGGCCCCACAGACTTGTGGCTATTCTATTTCATCAAGCAGTTTCAATGCAATTTTATTTCAGGCTTTTCCGATATTGTCTGAGTCTTTCATAGTCAATGCTGTGTCACACTATGGTAAAGAAAACAGCTAAGAATGACCTCAAGAATTCAAAGGAATTTTAAAGAGTTAGGTTTCTGACTTAAAAGGCTCTCTTTTTATAGTGTTGCTCTACCTTAATGTCAGATTCATGCAGTTCTGACATGATGTTTTATGTATATGTATATGTACGTAAATATATATATATGTGCCACTACATGGATATGTATTGCTTAATAGTTATGTTAATTTAATTTTCAGACTAAATCTCAGAAGGCTATTTGAGCAACAAATTAAGTTAAACCAACGCAATTAATATACAGTTTTGCATGTTCTTTAATGATTGTGATGAGGGAAACATCTTTCTAATTGCTGTGGACTTGCCTGTGCTGATCAAAAATCACAGTCTTCTCCCTGGGTAGTGAAAAAAGCCTATATAGCATCACATAAATTTTAAAACTTCATTTTTTACTTTCATAATTTTTATTGCGAGAAAGGAAATGTCGGGAAGAGAAAAGATCTTTAAAGAAAGAAATCAACATCTCACTGTAGTTCTCTCCATTTATCTGGAAACAAATCAGCACGTTTCTGAGGCAGACACGTAATATATGTATATATACACATATGATACATATATAATACAAATATAATATGTAATACATAATATATACACACAATAAATTATATATTGTATACAATATTACATATAGAATATATTTTATATATTATATATACATTAAATATACATCTATACAATATATATATACTTGTATGTAAGATTGTAGGTGTCCCGGTTTGAGACAAATTAGGAGAGAAACATCCTGACTAGGGGCGTCTCCTCTGCAGACNTGGGCCACAATGTGGGGCCTCGTGGTGATGGTGTTCCAGAGCTCAGCTGAACAGTTCCAGAGGAAGGAGGAAAAAAACACAGTCCCAGGAAAACTTTCTTGCCTCAGCTAGCAGGCTAGCTAAAAAGCAAAAGAAGTTTAACTCTCCATCTCTCTCCTGAGAAACAGAGCCGAGAGCTGGCTAAAAAAAACGTGCTCCCTTCTGAGCTGCAGCAGCGATGAGAATGCGGGGGCGGGGGCGGAGTGTGTGTGTCCTTGAACACAAACCATGCTGAAGAATTCGCCTGGCTTAAAGGCACAGGATTCATGGCTGGCATAGAGCAGGTGATAGGGGATACAGCATCATAAAGTCACGCCAAGACAGTAGGTCATACACCAAAAAGTAAGTATTTTTCCTTACTTTTAAAGCTATATAATAAATAAAATATGTTCAAGTGATGTTAGCTGATGTCCTTTCTGAGGTTTCTTATTATTAATACACTGGACACTCAAAACTTGTTCAACTTGAAATGGTCAATTCAACATTGAACCCAACACTTTTCTCCCAGCAACACATACAATAAAATGACTTGTAATACTGTGAAAAGCTTAAACAATGTGAAATTCTTGCCTATAATAGAAACGTCTTTCTTATGATTCTGTGACAGAGAATTGCTGATGAGAATAATTTGCACTGACAGGAATTGCCTTATTGCAAGATAGTATGACTGGGGCTATAAATCACAGATAGCAAAGGAGTGACAGACTGCTTAGAGTTTTGTTCAGATCTTTCTTCCACTTAAATTATGGTAACTGCCACTTTTTTTTACCCTTAAATGAGCTGAACACTGAGTAAATTGGAAATCATGACCAAGTAACATGTTTTCAGTTCTTTCACATCTTTCACCATTAACTTTGTGGAGCCTTCATTTTAAGCATAAAGGGTAATATGTAAGCCTTTCGTCACTTGCACGTGTGAGATTGTTTTGTGTTTAAAATCATTATCTTCATAGCACTTCAGGAACTTTTTAATGGATTTTTTTGGTGGTGGTGGGCAGTTCTTTTGGATAGTTTTATAAACTCTGCTCATTTAAATCTTGTGTCATTTAAAGCTGATATACACACTTCAGCAAAGAAGCATGTACAGCTGGTTGGGGGAAGCAGGGCTTTTCAGTCTGGAAGCATGGGGTTTTGCCCAACACAGAGTTTCTTCACCTTTAGTCCAGTGTAGCTGGGAAATATAAAATCATCTACATTCTTATTTTCTGTCCCTAGAAAATTGCCTCCATGTACTCAGCAGTCCACTTTGGATCTCCTCTAAGAATTTTAGATTGTAGCTATTTTGGAGAAATCGTCTTATTTTGTAGTGCTGCTGATGGAACATCTCTACAGAATCCACCTGTGTTTTCTTGGAGAAGCTACTGGGCTTTACCCATATTACATCACTCCACACAGAAAGCTGAGAAACAAGTTAAAAGTATACAGAATCATATCTCCAAAAGTAATAAACTGGGGTTAGGAGCAAATGTAACTGTTTATGCCAATTTCCAATACCTTCCCACACTGATTAGCCATTTTGCAAAGAAGGATTCACAACACCGTATAAAATTAGTGGCAGCAAAGAAGTCTAGGTATGCTGCATTTATTACAGAACACATTTTTAAAATGAAAATTTATTTATTTTCTTTTTTATGACTTTTGACTAATGTATAGCTGTCTCTACCCTCTTTCAGAATGAAGCATTTTTGTCTCTGTTAGATACAGCAAACACTGCTGCAAGATCTAGGTGTCATTCACACATGGCCTTTAAGAGTAAAATCATCCTCTGGAGATGAAAATCTGATAAGACTGGCTAAGGATGTATAGTAGTTTAGGTGGAAATGGATTTTAGAGTGTTCTTTGACTTCTGTTTCTTTCCTTTTGTTTCCATGATTGCCTGATGTACTCTTCCACACATAAATTCACTTTCAGATTCTTTTATTTTCAGGTGAAAATCAAAAAATTTAACAAGTCTTCCCTCCCTCCCAAGAATGGGATCATAGGTTTTGCTTGTAATGACAGTAGCAGGGGCACATAAGAGGCTTGTAAGATGCCACAGTTTATCCTACAGAAGAATTACTATTTTATCATGATACGGGATGATAACTGATAAAAACATGTCCAATCAATGGACGACAGGTTTAATCTGCTTAATGGTTCATATTAACATTCTCGGTCCTCTACTATGCATGCTTATTCCTGGATTTTTTTCTTGAGAAGAATCTCTGATGGATTTAGATCTCTCGGAATCACATTTAGAATATTTGTTGGCACTTCTGCTGAACTGTGTAAGATTCATGCTCTTATAATTGAATGAACTTGAGATGTTAATCATTGACCACTGACCTGTCATTCAGACAGAAGTAGAATTTAATCAACCCACTTGTTATTTTATACAGTTTTAGAAGAAATAAATATTCTGCCTTTATTTTTACACCAGTAGTCTCCATTGGATATGGAATCATGCATAGCCAAGTTCTGCTGCAGTAAAAATGGTGATTTGAAATTACATAGAAAAATTTCACAAAAGATTCTTCTTAGAGAGGTAAAACGCCAAAATCCAAACTGCTTTTCTCATTAAAATAAAGAAAAAAAAACCCTCTAAAAATTAATTTCCATTCTAGCAATCAAAATGTTGCTGATTTTAGCATGGAAGTGAGTAATTTTCTGCTGAAGAACTGGGCACACTACTGCTCTGTCAGACATGCCAGAGCTGTCACTAAGTAACTGATATTTGCATTTAGAGACAGTGATGTCACCTAGTTAATTCGAAAATCATTGGCCCCCTAAAACATTAAATGAAAATGCAGTGTTTGTCAGAAATTACAAATCTGCAAGTACATTTTTGCAGCTTGTATTTTTAGATCAGTATTCAGTTTCCTGCTTAGCTTTCTTGACAGCTTTCCTAGAGAAATTTCTATTCAATGCAAGTTCTGCAATTAAGTTCCTGAATTTCATTTAAGTCCTTAATTTACTTCTTTTCTAAAGTTAGGAAAACATAGTTTTATCTTTGTATGACAGTGTGGTGTAATGAAAAGTCATATGCATTCAAAGCACTTCATTGTTTTTTTCTTTTTCATTAAAACAAATAAGTTTCTTCCTCTCTAAAATGATGCCAGGCTGCTGAAATTTAAGTTGAATGTAAAGATGTATGGTTTAATAATGATGTATGATTGAATACAAATATGACAGAGTGATAGCTGTCATGGAGAGCATTATGACATTGGTTTTTTGAACATGAGAGAACTTTAAATTAATACGGTCTCTTAGTGACTTCAAAACTAATCTTTACTATTTCGATATCCCCAGTGTCAGACATGTGCAAAATGCTCTACACACAGAGGCAACATTTTCAGAATAATGTAACATACAATGAAAAGACCCTCTTGGGATAATACATAGAAAGAACAGATAGACTAAAAAAAAATTGCTGCATCTTCTATTTGTGTTTATTGCTGTTTTTCATTTGACTTATAGAAAAGGGTATTTTTATAACTGACATAGCATATATATAAGCATTATAATACATACAGGTTAATTTAAGGAATGATGTGGCAACAGAAGCAGATTATGCTTATGTACTACTTTTCCTACCATTCTGCCATGCTGTAACTTTTTCCTTTCCCATTTATTTTTCTCCTCTTTACTCCCTCTCCATTTGCACAGACACTTGGAGAGTCATTGTGCAGTTTTGTACTTCCCATCACCAAAGCAGCTGAATTAGTACCCTTATGTGGTACACAAACGGAGTATCAAAGATTATATCTAGAGAGAGACTTAGATTTTGCAACATTGTAATTCTAGAATTCAGTGGTACCCCAACCACTTCTTGTAGATTGCTCATAAAAACTCTGGAAAATTTAGGTGGCACTTAAAAATCAGCAAGTATGTTACAAATGATCACAAAACATGAGTCTGTCTATGTTGTGGTGAAAGCAGCCTACAAGAAAGCACCCAGCTGTACTGCTGCAGCCAGGTAAGTGAACAGCATGCCTTATAGCCTGCACTTTTTCTTAAGTTTTAAACCCTAAGTCAAGGACTGACTGTTCAGTCTTCCTGTTTCATTCAGTCTTCTGTTTTCTGTAAAGTATAGCAATTATCCCTGCACTAAGGACTGAATACTGAAGGTTTTCTGTCATTTTATCAACATGACAGAGACATGTTATCTCTTTTTATAAGTGAATCTTGGCTTATGTTGTGCAGAACAAAACTGTTTCAGGAGTAAGAGTATAGAGTCAGGCTTTGTCAAAGGTGTGATGGAATTAGTTGTTCCGTAGAGTACATTTTTTTGCAGTCAAGTTCTGGAAAAGTATTGGCTGCATAAAGCTTACAATAAACTACTGTATAGAGGGATTTTGTGAAAAGTAAATGGCTGAACTCTTTACCTTAGAGTAAAAAAGTCCTTTTTTTTGCTGATCTTCCAGTCATATTTTGAGAAGGGACATTATGATTCCATTTAAATTTAATTATATTCCTTTGGGAGACACCTCCTTCATTGAAGGAGTTTTTATAGAGCAAAGTACACAAAAATGAGACTGAAGAGAATTTCCTTCAGCTAAATGCAAATACCCAATCCACTGTTACCCCCCCAGATCATTAGATCTCACTAGCCATATTTAAGAGTAGATTTTTTATGGATAGAATACAAGTATTGTGGAGTAGTGGCTCCTATAATAAACTTGCATATGCCGATGAACTAATTTCTCTAACATTAGAGTGGGATGGTCAATATGTAAGAACATTCTGTAATAGAGTTAATGTACAGAAATAACACTAAGAAATTTGTATTATTCATTTGCATGCACTACAGTTTCCTCAAACTTATTATATTTTAAAATTATTTGCAACCAGATGGTGAGAGTCTTTAAAATCAGTACTACATATGCATGTATTTGCTAATAAGCTTACCAAGTTACTTTATTAGCAGAGTTAAAGTTTATTTCTTCACAAAATAATTTCAATAAGTATGTATAAATGTCTAACATCACTGTATTTATTTTAAAAAAAATTCTGAATGATCTTTGTGTGTACAGCATTTTCAATCTCTGGATCCTGACATTTAATGTCATCTCAGAGAACCAAAGAGCAGAAAAATTGTGACATTTCATTTTGGCTGGAGATCTGTCCTTGTAAATTAGCTCACACTCCCATACAATGGAGAATCTATCAAAGTCCTTAAGCATAAATGTTGATCCCCAGTCAGTGGCTTAAAGAATCAGTAATCTACGCTTGTCCTTGACACATATGAGCTTCATCACATACAATTCTAGATTTAGCTGCTACAAAATAAGTTGTTTACTCCACACTTTAATGCCTATGTAAATCTCTTGCTCATACAAAATATACACACAATAGCAAAATATCTTGTAACAATTTGTTTTACATATTCCTTATGAAAAGTTTCTCAAATGCATAGTTTTTCTATTTCCAGACTAAATGTTTCTCAGAATTCTAAAACAGATGGTGCTTAGCTGATGCTGCTTCTGTGGAGTACTTCAGGATGCAAATAAGTTACTAATTTTTTTCTCTCTGAAGTAGCTATGATGATTTTTGTAGCCTAAGATCCTTGCCCTCTTGAATATTGGAACAAACCATCCAAATACTCCATTGGAAAATAGTTGGCTTGCAGTGTTTTTATCTGCATCCATGCTACAGAAAATAAACTGAAGCAGAGAGAATGAAGAACAATATAATAAGTAAAGCACAAGTATAAAAAATGACAAAAATGAATCAATAATAATTTTTCTCCTTGTATTTATAAAAATATCAATTTCATGTATCTGCTTATCATGCTAAGGTCCATCACCCTTTATACCAGTGTACTCAAAAACATTGAGAATCTTTATGGAAGAATCAAGTACTAATAGTGTCCTAGAAGCTGCCTGTATTTCAGTGGAATGCAGGTAACAGGAATACCTGTTGTTTACCTAAAATTACACATAAAAATGCAGTGGCATCTAGGAAGCCACAGGATATTTCCTTTTTTTCAGCAACTAACACAAAACCCTACAACATTAGCAACAAATCATTTACCGTGTGTGTGTATTTAATCAAGCAAAGCAATCACCATATCTTAAATGAAACCAGCTGCTGATGGGTGTAAGAATTCTTAAAAGCAAGAGAGTAGGAAGGGAGAAATTGTCTGCAATTTAAATAAGGTTTGAAATGGCATACCCTCTTAGATTGTATCTTTTTCTCTTTATGTATGAAAGCCTGATCTGATTATTCAAGGACATGTTTTATAACCCAAATTTGCAGTGTTGCTAATAAGGACCAGAATATATATATCCACAGCAGGAGGATGATTTAAAATGCTGTCACAGTGATATACAAAGAAGACATGCTTTGAAAAGAGATTTCTTTCTTGTCACTTACTTTCCTGCAGATAAAAAAGCTGACTTCACTTAGTACTTACACTGTTTTTTAATCAGGTTATTTGTGTTTATAATGTGCAGCCCTCATTATTAGACATTTTAACAAGATTATCAAGGCAAAAAATAAATGAATACGTAAAATACACTGGGAGAGGGGTGAAAAATTTTGGGACAAATAAGACATTGCCAAAAAAGTGTACAGTCCTCTAAGCAGCACATTCTGCTCTATTTTTAGACACTTGTTTTTTGTAAGTGATTCAGCGTGTTTTTGCTGTAACTCCATCTCTTTTACAAGTATCAGAAGTCCATGAAGTTTTATCCTTTCCATTTCAGGAGAGTGGTATTTACTCACGCAGGAACTTGATGTAATTTCTTTTGGAAATCCATGCAGGTTATGATATATCTGGTTGCACTGCACTGGATCTAAGTGGAGACAAAATTCACGCTCGACTGTCTCTCAAGTTTTCTCCTGCTGCCCACCAGAGTGAGGTGCAGTGTTGCCTCAATTGAGCAACCAAGACTGCTCTGGAGTAGCAGGCAATATAATCTGGGGCAGTGGGCCTTTCTGAGTGTCAGGTCTTGTCAGCTCTGTAAAAGGGCGTTTCCTGGAGCTGCAGTGATTATCTGTTCTTATGCCTTGTAAGCTTATCAGGCTTGTAAGGTCTCTATGATGCTAAAAGCTTGCAGCATGCTCCACCATAATCTTTGCAGCACACCATTGGTGGTGTTGAGGAAAGTTTTAATTTTTTGTATCCACAAACTGTCAAGACTATATCAACTCAAATTTTGAACCCAAAATTTTATTGTCTGCAAACTACAGCTTAAATGACACCACTACTGGTAAGCTATTACCGTGAGTAAAACTCTTTGTTATCAATAAAATTTATTAAGGATAGCAAAAGATTTATTGTTCTGATTTATTCTGTTCAAATAAGAAATAATATTTGCCTGTGTGAAAAAAATGTGGGAATGGATGGTAAGGATCAGACCAAGTATTATTCTAACCTAATCCCTTGGATGTAGCATTTTTTTCATTGCCCAAAGTAGTTTACCCATCTCCTTTTTCTGTTAGTATGCTCTTCCTTCCATTTGAAGAAGAATGAATCAAAAAATTACATAGTTTTTGTCCTCCACTGTTTTCTCCAGACAGAGATGACCAAAGAGATTACTCTCTCCTCAGAAAAAAATTTGACCAATTCAGCTGTTCTGTAAATCCAGCCATGAGTTTCTTTTAAAAATTAAACTTTTCTTTTCCCATGGATGTGTTTAACTTAAGGGGCTTAGCTTAGTAGCCTGAGCTCATGTCTAAGTCTATTGTGGAATATTTTGATTTCTTGAGAAGGTAGGTAATGAAGTTTGTTGCTTTAATTTAGGCACATAAAACTTCCTCAGTCATAGTTAGGGCTAGATTGATAGCAAAAGGGGGTTGGCATTCTGGAGAATATATACATTTTTTTAGTGATATCTTCTTCCATCAAAGAGCTGCAACCTCAGTGTCTAAGAGTGTAATAGCCGCACTAAAAATAAAAGATAAGGATAAAAGGATAAAAAGAAAAGGATAAGCTTGGATATTTTTGTAATTGCCTGTAATTAGGTTGAAGTTTAAACCTCGAACAAAGAGTTTTCATTTCCACAGAATTTGATATAACCGTTATCGTCTTGGTTATATTTGTTGTCTGTATAAAATCCCCTTCTTTTTAAGATTGCTATATTCTTGATCTTCATGACATGCTTGGACAATTATCTTCTTGGGTTATTGTGCATGATTTTAAAATTTCTAAGGATTTTTGAAAATAAATTTTGAATTGAGTTCCATTTTGTGTTAGAATTGAATCTCTCAATTTACCTTCTGAATATCAGTTGCTATTCAAAGGTATCACCAGGAACAATTTTTCAGTATGTTTTGTTTGAAATCTTTCAATATTTTTGTTATACTTTTCCTTCTCTGAGCTACTTGAAACTATTAACCTTCTTGAGCTGTAAAATTAATATAGAAAGTTTTATTTATTATTAATAGATATGAATATTTTTTATACACTATATGCAATTCCATATGCTGCCTTTATTTATTGTGTTGTGTTTACTTACTGGTTTGGACTGTAAACGGTTATAAAACTGAGGTCATCACAGCTGAGCTGTGACTATCAAGACCCTTTCCTCCAATAGTGCAGGTAATTTAGAACCACACAAGCGGTATTTTCCTCTTCAGTGATCATTGTTCGTAGGTTTTTTAACCAATTTGGCTCTTTATTTGATGACATATTACCAATGTGTCTAACTTTGACTATCATTCACTGAAGTTCCTAGCATTCCTCTCTAATCTTGACCGACAAAATAACTTTGTGCCATCTGCAATTTTTTACCTCATTGCAAATTCCTTTTCCAGAACATTAATAAAAATAATGAACAGTGGATCTAACACAGAATCCCCAGACACTCCGCTATTGATTTTTTGTATTTTGCAGCAAATTATTTTTTGATAAAAATAGGTCATTTAATATTTGTTTCCTGACTCCAAGTCAGTTTCTGATCCATA
Organism: Ptilonorhynchus violaceus; assembly: GCA_013397565.1. Taxonomy (NCBI): domain Eukaryota; kingdom Metazoa; phylum Chordata; class Aves; order Passeriformes; family Ptilonorhynchidae; genus Ptilonorhynchus; species Ptilonorhynchus violaceus. Next base: position 10,877 of record VZRJ01004218.1, read on the forward strand.
TGAATTCTTTGCATCTAATCTTATGCCTACATACTTTTTCAGTAGCCTGTCAAGGACCTTGTCAAAGGTCTTGACAGACTTGTCAAAGGTCTTTTGAAAGTTTTACTGGATCTATGTGGCAAGGTTTTGATAGCAGAGGGGCCACAGGGGTGACTTCTGTGAGGTGACACCAGCTGTCCCCATGTCAGACAGAATCAGTTCCAGCTGGCTCCAAGAGAGTCCTGCCACTGGCAGTAGCTGAGACTATCAGTGATGCTGACAGCACCTCTGGGATAACGGATTTAAGAAGGGGTAAAAAACGTTGCGCAGGAGCAGCTGGGAGAGAAGAATGAGAACATAGGAGAGAAACAACCCTGCAGAAACCGAGGTCAGGGAAGAAGGAGGTGGAGGAGGTGCTCAGGGGGTAGAGACTCCCCTGCAGCTTAAGGAGAAGACCATGGTAAAGCAGGTTGTCCCTCTACAGTCCATGGGGGACAACATGACAGCAAATACCCACAGTGCCTCCCATGGAGGACACAGCAGGTGGGCATGCCCTGAGGAGGGCTGAAACCCATGGAGAGCTTATTCAGAAGCTGGCTCCTGGCAGGAGCTATGGTCCATGGAGGGGACCCATGCTGGACCAGATCATGCCTTGTCATGGAGTGGGTATAACCAAAGTATGTATTGTATCACTATCCACCTCACTGGGTCGTTCAGGGTAGCTAGGTACAGACGGGGTCCCTCAGGCTATTAGCTGAGGAGAGGCAGATCATGTGAGGTGGGGTATTTTTTCTTGTCTCAACCATGATAACTCCCCTGGGAAACAGCAGCACCACCCATCCTGAGAGGGTCCTCTCTGCTAATGGCCCCTTAATAAACTGAATAGGCACCAGCAGAATAGAACTCCCAAAATATCCTATGAATCATAGGATTACATAACCTCCATTGTGAAACTCCCAGCCCTGGGGGAAGTACCACCTAAGAACCACCACATAAAAGGAGGCCCGGTGACTGAGAGACACCACCACCACTGGGTACCCAGTGCAGAACTTGAACTCCCACGAGAGGACCAGAACTTTCTACAGGACCACTGCTCTCAACCACCACTTCAACAGCACTGCAACCACTGCCAGGTTGTACCACGACTCTGTCGGTTTAAGCTAGTATTTCTGTATTACTGCATTTATTGTAACCTTTCAATTAAAATTGTGACTATGACCTAAAATCTTTCGTAGGGTATTTGTGTGGAGTTAATTTCCACTGCTGGCTTACTTTCAAACCAGTACATGCCTGAAGACTGTTTCCACGGAAAGGGCCTATAATGGAGTAGTTCTCAAGGAACCACAGCCTATGAGAAGGATTCAGACAGGAGAAGTTAGTGAAGGACTGTCTCCCATGTTAGGAACCACATGCTGGAATAGTGGAGGACTGTGAGGGAATAGGAGTGGCAGAGATGAAGGATTATGATCTGACCAAAATCCCCATTCTCCATGCTCTTGCACTGCTTTTGAGATACAAAAAAACCAAATTGAGTCTGGGCAGAAGGGGTTGGAGGGAAGGTGGTTTTGGTTCTGTTTTATTACTCACTTCCATATTCTGTGATTAATCAACACTAAATTGAGTTAATTTTCCCCAAGCAGAGTCTGTTTTGCCCACAATGATACTTGATGTGTTTCTCCCTATTGTTATCTTGACTGACAAATATTTTCATCTTATTTTTTCGCCTTGTTCTCTTGATAAAACACAAGTGATGTAATTTCCTGGTGGGCACCTAGCTGCCAGGCAACGTTAACCTACCACACAAGTGTAAATAAATTGTATTAACCTCTTTAATTTATTCCTTTTGAAAACATTTGTAAAGATCTAATAAATTTGTAAAATACCATTTTCCTTTGCATGAACATGGCTATTTAGATACGGAAATGTGTCTAACTGGAAAACTCGCAAACTCATTTAATTTGCATACCATAGTTAATGACTAACACATATTGACATCCTATCTTTTCAACTTTCATGAATTGAAAGCAAATGATTTTAGCAGAAGACTTTAATTGGTTGGCATAGATTAAGATACGGAAAAAAAATTCTTCAATATGAGCTCTGAGACACTTAAGTGTGGATCAGCCCTTGAAACACTGCTGTAAGTGATCTACTAAAGATTTTCTAAGACTACAATGCAGTAACCTGCAAAATATTTCTTTAAGGCTTTATAGTTCTTTATGTGGAAACATAAATCAGAAATTGGATATAACCACACTCAAGCTCTTGAAAAGATGATAGACACATTGGAACAAGGTCCAAACATACTTGCATGAATAGCAGAAAGTTAAAAGAAGTGATTTTTATCTTGTAGTACTAAATAAAGTGCAAGACCAGTGAAGAATATTCTAGTGCAAAATCTCACTACTATGTTTATTATTAAGTAGTAGGAAGAGAAGGAAAAAAAGGTTCCAAAACATGCCAATTTAGCCGCTTCCTAAAACGGTTTAATTTATGTAGGTGTAGCAGATGCATATTTAGATCACTGTGAAAGAGATTGAATAGCATTCTTTATAGTCTACCTTCTCTGCACTGGAAATGAGCACAATTTATGTTTTGGGTTCACTGCGTGACAGATTTCGAAGCATTGTGCAGCGGGTATATTGGTCTGTGGAGTCAAAAACCTAAGAAATAAGGAGGCTGAATGAATCCTTGTAAATAAGAGTTCAACAAGAGTATTCTGACTATTAGAATAACTTTTTTTTTTTATTTTACACTTTTGATAGACAGCCGACCTACCAAATTTATCCAAAACTAACTTTAAGACAACAGTTGTGTTTGATGATGAAGATCTTTGATTTAATTTAGATGTACTAATGTCTGTGTTTGCCCAAACTATTGTCCTCTTCACTGAAGATGGAAAATGTTAAGTCTCTTTTTAGTGAAAGGCTGTTTACCATTTGCAATAAATGCTGAAACAGCAAATGGCTGACGTCAACCTGAAAGTTGACCAACCTTCACAGTCCAGCAAATATCAGCAGAAAAATCAAAAACAGTGAAGGTGAAATTTTTAGCAGGTGAGCTAAAGAGGTGAGAATTTTTAGCAGCAGAGCTAAAGAGGTGGAATTTTTGGAAGGTGAGCTAAAGAAAGTTCGTACAATAAATACAAATTTCTTTTTCCTTTTAACATAACTAGTGTTTCAGCAGACTTGCAGAGCTTTATCAAAGTTTCTTATTTTGTACAGATTTCATTGAAATAATTTTACAGATGGAAGGGGCATCAAAGACGATACTCCATATGAATATGATATGCTTAATTCAAGTTATTTTAAGCAAGTAGAGTAAACTGACATTGTCAAGACCTTTGAGTTTAATATCTGATTTTTAATGCTTCCCAGACTTTTACAATAAGGAAGAAAGATTGCGCAGCTGGGTACTGACTTTTTATCTGATGAAACATTACATTTCTGTGTTGGGTCAAAAGTAAGAGGCTCTTTATTTGCACAAGGGACTGGATTTCCTTTATTTTTCCTTAGTTATGAAACACAAAGACAACCATAGAAAAAGAAATATTTAAAAAAAAAGCTTACAATGTGCTATGTTTAGATGGGTAGTTTAACTGCAAGAAATAAACTTGTGCTTTCTTGAAGTGTGCAATTGAAAATATGCATGTTAAGATCAATCTGTATTATGTACTTGAAAGATAGATCCTAAGAGTATCTCTAAAAATCCTCATTTTCTGCAAAATTAGCCAGACCAACCAGATGCTACTCGCCTGAAGATTCTCTGAGGGAGTTGTAGAGTAACAAGTTTAACAAGAAAAAAACATTATCTTAAGACAACACACTGAAACGGCTTTAATACCGTCTCCTCCTTTTCTTACAGATACCATAAACTTTATTAATTTACATAATATTTTTACAACACTGAATATTGTGACAAACTTTAAGGATAAAATTATTTCAGTCATACTTACTTCTCTTTATTACTTTAACAGTACAGTGTAAGCCTAACAGCAGGGAGTTTAGGCCTCTATAATGTAAACCAAAGAAACTACGTATAGATGTTTGCACATCAGGATTTGGTTTCCTGATAAGTAGAGGAATTTGTCAGATTAGCACAGCTGGCTGAACTAAGGTATACAATATAATAAAGTAATGCTTTCACGCTCTCTTGTGCTTTAATTTTCTCAGAAAGATATCACCTTATGGACATAAAACAACATGGATGTGAAATACATGGCAGTCTGCGTGAGCTGCAGAATTTGCTCATGATGAGCTCCATGAAGGCTGCTTATAACAGTCCCTGCCAATCACACACACCTGTACAGTTATCATTCAAAATGATGATTTTTCCCAGAACAAAAGACATATCGAAAGCAAGATTTCAAGCCACATTTAAATCCGAGCTAGGAGGAAACTACCTGCAAAGTGTAGACAGCAACATGTTCCATCCCTCTCTGTACTTTCAACATTACTGCAATTCTGCATATATGCACTATACTGTACGTTTGATACCACTTAAGACTTTTATCAAAGTAGGCATCCTCTGGATTTCCCATTATATCAACTATACTTATGTGTAGTATGTTTTTTGATGCAAGAAGCGATAGTGAGTTCTTTCGAGGAAGTTCATTTTACTGTGGACAGTTTTTTAGTTAACAAACTGGTTTTTTCTCGTTCCTGAAACACTAATTTTTATATCAAATTCAAGGAAATATTTTTAAAGGGTTTAACTTACTGCAACTTGCCAAAGAGTATAATTTTAACCATGAAGAAAAATCATAACAAATGAAGTTCATCTAGAATCTAGATCTATTTTTAAGTCATTAGACAGTTTGGATTCTATTATGAAAGCACTTTTTTATGGTGTAGTTTATCAAGTTTCATGTTAACAATATGGTAATCAAATGCTGATGTGGAACAGTTTTGAACCAATTCAAGAGAATGAAATTGATGATTATTGTGACAAAAGCCTTTTTGCTTATTTAAATATTCACTTTAAATATACAATAATATTTTAAGTAAGGAGGCAAGATATTTAAAATTAAATAGAAGATGATTTCTAATTGCCTTGAAGTAAATGGAAAACTATGATTTCTATGTTTTAAGTATGCTATTATATGGTCAAAACACCAAATATATTATTGCCAAGTTCCTTTATAATTCTCAAATTTAGTCATCATTATCAGCTACACATATAATGAACATATTACAATTACTATAAAGTGAATATAAAGTGATATAATTGGTCCTACCTCTTCTAGTTGAAAAGCACAGATGTTCTTTAAGTTTTTAATGATGAAAAGTCCTCTTGGAAGAAGATATCTCTCTAGTGCCTTGAAATTACCCCAATACATTAGAATATTGACGATTATGACCATATGAGCATTCAGAAGTAAATGAAGGCCTAATGACTTCTTTAAAGCTCCTGTGTAGCATGATGATAAAAGGATCTGTTAGTATAATGAGAGCAAACTGAAAAAAATGGTTGTAGAGGCTTTATTTTAATGACTGCTAACTGACTCATGACAACTTATTGTCAAATATGCTTATAAATTGGCCAGGAACACTAATTATACAGTAATAATTAGGTAGTACACTTCCCTAATTATGTAATTCTGTCCAGCATTAATACTTTTTACTGTCATCTTGTAGTTATATTTTTAGCATTTGTAATGTTTCCAGATATTGCAAATATATGCGGTGGTTCAACCCCAGCTGGCAGCTGAGCCTCACACAGCCACTATCTCACACCTCCCAGCAGGACACGGAAGAGACTCAGAAGGGTGAAAGTGAGAAAACTCGTGGGTGGAGATACTGACAGCTTAACAAGCAAAGCAAAAGCCGCACATGCAAGCAAAGAAAAACACAGAATTCATCCACCACTTCCCATGGTCAGGCAGGTGTTCAGCCATCTCCAGGACAGCCAGGCTTTGTCATGTGTAAGGGTGACTTGAAAAGTCAAATGTCATCACTTCGAATGTCCTCCCCACCCTCCTCCTTCCCTCTAGCTTTTATTGCTGAGGATGGTGTTGTATGGAATAGGATATCCCTCTAGTCAGTTTAAAAATAAAAGTAGTTTCTTTAGACTTTGTCTTACTAGGGAGTCAGAAGCCTATTGCATAATAGATTGAAAATGAAAAAAACAAGCCTAAGGAGGAGATATGCCACCAGAAATTGCAATATTTGTTGGAAACTTACTGTTTCTTGAACAAGATGGCATAGTGTTGTGGGTGTCCACCAAAGCCACTCTATCATTTCACCCTCCTCAGCTGGACGTAGGAGAGAAAACATAACAAAGGGCTTGTGGGATAAGGACAGGGAGAGATC
>VZRJ01004221.1:0-10136 GCA_013397565.1 Ptilonorhynchus violaceus
AATTTAGTATTCCCACTGAAACCCATGTGTCACTCGCTCGCTCCCCCCTCTCCCTCCCTTGCAAGAGCCTGGAAAGGAGACTTGGAGGCAGAAAAGGTGAAGATCACAGGTTGAGATAAGAACAATTTATTGGAAACAGCAATGCAATAAGAAAATTAACATTAACAGCTACAGTATCAATAACAAAAGGTATGAGATAGGCGAACAATTCACACATGTTGGCTCAGAACCAGTTACCCAACCAATCCCTCTATCCCCCTTACTCCACTGGAAGGAACCCCTTCTCCCTGCAAGACAGTCCCTTTCCCGCACCCCCAGCAATGACAGGAGGTGTTATAGAATAACCTCCAGGTCCTGGTCATGCCCCCTCCTGGCTACTGTAAAAATTAACCCTGTCCTGGCCAGAACCAGGACAGACTCGTAGCTGCTCATGTTAACTTTTGGAAATTATTCCAACTTCAAACATGATGTTTATCTTCCTGGCTCATGTTAATGAACAGGGACTTTTGGAATTTAGAAAGTCCAAGTTGTTTGATTTTAAACACTTCATTAAGAGGTGTTTGTTGTTGGAACTACAGAGACTGACCACCCACCACCTCAGTACCATCTGTACCAACAATAGCTTTATCTGGAAGCTAAGACTGGGACTAGAATCCACTTCCTAGTTCTGATAGTATGTTTACACTTTTTAGAAAAAGCTTGCATGGTTATGGTAGCAAAAGCATAGGTCTAGAGGTAATAACAATGAGAAAAGGACTAAACTAAACTAATAATGGGCATCTGAAACACTTGCATCCATCTTGCCACACTTACTGCACAACTACGTGACCAGCAATTGGCACAGCAATAAGCAAACAGTGACAGGCTATGTTAGTTTTGTGTGAAGTTGTATTGACTACGATAATATCTTAATATTACTAAATCTCATCATAAACCAAAATAAAAGTACAGGCTCAAATATGTAACATGAGAAGATACAACATTAAACCACTCAGGCTCCAACAGCATGCTTGGCTTATTGCAGTTTGTAAAGGCTGCTAAAAGTCTTCTCCTTTCACAAAGATGGGGGCAGGAGACCCTTTCCCCACCTTCCCTCCAAACAGGTGTCATTTTGGTTTATCTCAAAAGCTGTTGCATACTTGTTTAGATGAACTAAACCTGCCACCCCTAAAATCCTGATACAGGAAATGGCATCAGCAGGGCATATATGATGCAGTGTTCTGGTGTAAACATGCTACAGAAGTAGGCAAGATTGTCATTATATTTTCAAGGGGTTTTTGCTTGGAGGGATTTTAAAAAGTAACTGTTTAGAACAGAAGCTGACATGTATTTTTTAACGTTTTTTCCCCAGCACTTCAGACGTGCACTTGACCCAAGGTGACTGCCAAGCTAGGAGCCATAAGGCTCACTCGTTCCCCAAATGCAAAGCCCATCAGGAAGAAAAAACCCAAGTCACACGGTGACAGAAAAGGGAACCGGCACTTTTCTGAACAGCGCCTCAGGTGCTGTGGTTTCAGTATGCAAAGTCGACGCAGCTACACAACTTCAGAGCGTTTCCTCTCTTTCCCTCGGGCACGGCTGCTGGTGGGGCAGCTCTAAATGAGATCGAGGAACCGCTGCAGCGTGCAAAAGAAAACAACGATTTACAGATTTATTTTTAAGGGTTCCTTTTAGGTATTAAGGGCCCTCCTCCCGGTCCCCTCTCACAGCCACTCAGTGGAGTGCAGGCCTCCCCTCAGCGGGGCCGCAGTCCCGACGGGGCCTGGCTCCAGGTAGGGCCCTGCCGTCGGCCCCATAGGGCTCCCTCGATTGGAATGATGCGGGTGACTAGCCCCGTGGGAGACATTTTTTTTGCGGCTATCCTAGCCGGGGCGAAGGAGGTAGGAACGAGTTAGAAAGGTACGCGTCCCCTTTAAACACCTCCCCCTGCTCCCTCCCACGTGGCGCAGGGCTGGGGCGGGGATTCTACGATGCATCACTTCTGTTTCTTTCGTGGAGTAGAGGAGCCGTGTGTGAAGTGAGACGTGAGCATTTGGGGTTTTTTGCGTGTTTAGTTAGGAGTGTTGCCGTGTTCTCTATCCTCCACCCCCAACTGTAGGGCGTTCGGCATCTCCTAGCCTTGGCGCAGGAGAGGCGTGCTGGGTAACTGTGTGGCGAGGCTTCCCCTTTTCCTCGAGTGCCCGCTGTACTCTGCGGGAGGAATGCCCTGCCGTGGAGCGGGGCTGGGGCGGGAGTAAGGAGCCGCTGCCATATTGGGGGGGCAAAGAGGATTCGAGTGAGGGAGAAAATGGCGGTGGGGAACCGCCCAGCTCCGTTCACCCCGCACCGAGTACAGGCCCTGCCCGTTGACGACCCCCGACCTTTTTTTCTTTGTGTGTGTTGTGTTGTCTTTTCTCTACTTCACCGTCGGTAACCTGCATCCTTCTTGCTGCCAACCCTGCCTTGGCAGGACCTAGGTATTCTTGCCCGCGCCCCCCTGCCGGGCCCACGCTCCTTTCCCCTGGGGGGCAACACGAGCCGTAGAAAAGAGGAAGAGGGGAGAAAAATGGCGGCGGGCATCCGCCTATCTGGTGTTATTAGTTCGTACTGGCTTGTCTTTCTCATGTTCCTTTCCCTTGTCTTTGCTTGTCCCGTCTCATCCCACCCTTGCTCTTCCCGGTGCTTCGGTGTCCTCACGCTCTGCCTGCTAGTTTCTCATGAGGGGAGACCTACCCCACCCCATTTCTTTTTCCTTTAGTTTCCGCCCTCACCTTCCTCCATATTGTCACTCTTCCTGATGCGGCCTCTGGAGTTATCCTCTGCAGGTGTCCCGCCCCTCGCGCATCAGACTTTTCTTGTTCGGCTTCCCTATTTCATGTCATTGCTGTGCTTATTTTTGCATTGTCCCATTCCAGCTCTCTTCTGCCTCCATCCTGCGGCGTGGTTTATGTGTGCTTCCCATACCCTGTTTCATTTTCAGTGCTACAGCTTCTATCGTTGTGCTCCAAACTATTACGACAGAATTTACTCTACTTTAGAACCACATTGATCCGTTATCATTATTCAGACTCTGTTTTTTCCTTTGCACATAGTTTATTTCATTGCCAGTTTAAAAACATTATTCCTTTTTCTTTCCTGAGGTATGGTTCTTTAATACTTTATTAGCCTTTCCTAGCTAGTTTATTTTATACAGTTTCTCCCTGTGATGCTTCTTTTTATTCTGAAATCACGAATGAGCTATTTATTTTTTTAAGAGCTTTTAGTAGCAGGCAAGATGTTTAACTGCTGTATCTAATAATGTTTGTGTACTAGAGAGATGTAGAAGTACACCTGGCAGCATGCATTCAAGGAAAGTTGAATGTTCACTTGTCTAGTAAATGAATAGATTCTAGTGTCTGATGTGGTAAAGTGGCAATGGAAATATTAATTGCAGTACTGTAGTTCTCTGTAACATTTTCAGACTTTTGTATTAATGATGGGAAATTTAGCTTCATGTATGTCAACTATGCGGCTGTTGCAATTTCAACAAGGCAAAATGCTCATGTAAGAATATATGTAGTGCTGGGGCCTTAATAATTTATATTTATGAATGTAATGTTGAGAATTCATCTGGAGACCAGTTTTGTATTGCATTTTTTTCATTATAGTATCTACCATACCTGGGGGTATATGAAACAGGTGAAAAATTGTCCTTTTGTAAGCAGTTCAGAATCTAAAATACTGTATATAAGGCAGTTTCAGCAAAAAGGGAAAGAGCTATAAGAGGGAAGGGTGTTTGTGATCACATCTACAATGTGTATTAAAGGTTATATGAAAAGGCAGGAAAGTCTTCAGGAGGGTTTTGAATAAGATGAGCCTTTACAAACAGGTTTGAAGATGGCTTTCTAGCCATAATGGGATGTATTCCTTGTATAGTGTTCTCATGTTATCTTTCTCTTCCTAGAATGCCTAAGTCAAAGGAACTTGTGTCTTCAAGCTCATCTGCCAGTGATTCAGATAGTGAAGTTGACAAAAAGGTGAACATTATATGCAGTTTATAACTACTGTATTAACTGTTATATTTCAGGCTGGGGTTAAGGAATTAGCTGAGTGTTATGTCACAAAATGCATGTCATTCCATATGATTTATCTGACACTTAAACCCCAAACACCCCCTCCCAACCCCAAACCAAAACCCAACAAAACCCACCCCCAAACCCCCCAAGATTATGGTTTGGGTGGATACTTTTTGCTTTGCAGTAAACTTTTTTCTTAAGATGCATTTTGCTTCAGGTTCTTCTGTATGGTATATCTAGCCACAAGCTTCCTGGAATTCTTTGCTGCTTTGTGGCAAGTTATAGAAGGCTTCTGTATGAGCTGCCCCTGGTGGCAAGAATTTGAACTAATTTTGAGGACACCCCCCACCTTCATTTTGATATCTGGATTACTTGCAAGTTCAAAACCAAAACCTCCACTTGCCTTGTCATCCACGTGCCACTTGCTTATCTTGTTCACATGTTCTTTTTATCTGTTTCAGTCTTATGTTTACTATAATACCATCTGCTAGTTTCTCACTTAAAAGCGGAGCCAACCTGAATGTTTTTGAGTTGATAATTTTAACATTAACTGTTTTAAATGCATAAATGTAATGTTTTCATTTATTTTTAATAGTTATTTAATTTATAAATTTGTATAGATGTATCAGTCATTGCAAACAAAAATCAAATACAACAGTCAATTTATCTTTTTAAGAAATGCTAGGTGGTAATGCAGACATTGGGTCTTTTAGTGCAGTATGTGAAGAGATGGTCTGATTTACTGAATTGGTTCAAATGTGACTTGGTTGCACTTAGCAAATTAGGTATTTTGTGAAACCTTAATATAAGAGAAAATGGTCAGGTGATTTTTTTTGTTGTTGTTGTTCGGGAAATGTATTCCTGAAAAGACATAGTNGCAGTTTATAACTACTGTATTAACTGTTATATTTCAGGCTGGGGTTAAGGAATTAGCTGAGTGTTATGTCACAAAATGCATGTCATTCCATATGATTTATCTGACACTTAAACCCCAAACACCCCCTCCCAACCCCAAACCAAAACCCAACAAAACCCACCCCCAAACCCCCCAAGATTATGGTTTGGGTGGATACTTTTTGCTTTGCAGTAAACTTTTTTCTTAAGATGCATTTTGCTTCAGGTTCTTCTGTATGGTATATCTAGCCACAAGCTTCCTGGAATTCTTTGCTGCTTTGTGGCAAGTTATAGAAGGCTTCTGTATGAGCTGCCCCTGGTGGCAAGAATTTGAACTAATTTTGAGGACACCCCCCACCTTCATTTTGATATCTGGATTACTTGCAAGTTCAAAACCAAAACCTCCACTTGCCTTGTCATCCACGTGCCACTTGCTTATCTTGTTCACATGTTCTTTTTATCTGTTTCAGTCTTATGTTTACTATAATACCATCTGCTAGTTTCTCACTTAAAAGCGGAGCCAACCTGAATGTTTTTGAGTTGATAATTTTAACATTAACTGTTTTAAATGCATAAATGTAATGTTTTCATTTATTTTTAATAGTTATTTAATTTATAAATTTGTATAGATGTATCAGTCATTGCAAACAAAAATCAAATACAACAGTCAATTTATCTTTTTAAGAAATGCTAGGTGGTAATGCAGACATTGGGTCTTTTAGTGCAGTATGTGAAGAGATGGTCTGATTTACTGAATTGGTTCAAATGTGACTTGGTTGCACTTAGCAAATTAGGTATTTTGTGAAACCTTAATATAAGAGAAAATGGTCAGGTGATTTTTTTTGTTGTTGTTGTTCGGGAAATGTATTCCTGAAAAGACATAGTCTAAAAATCAACTTGAATGGGCAGTAAGGTGGCTGGTTTTGGTTGTTTTTTTTTTCTATGACAACCTCCCATATTTTTTTAAACTATTTGTCTTTAAAAGAGGTTATCTACAATATGATTCTAGCAGGTGAGAATAATTTTTGGTATCTTTGTATTATTCTTCCTTTAGGGTGGGCATGATTACTATATAACCATTAGTGGAAATGTAGCATGCTCTGTAGCATCTGCTAGCAAAGTAATCTGATTTACAGGTGCTATCACCTGAATGTTTTAAAAACATGTTTAACTTATCATGCTATGAACAGAAGTTGGACTTCAATTAAAAAAAATTCTTCTCTTGGTTTTGATTTTTCAGATCCTTTCTTCATTATCTTATCTACTTTTATTTTTTTTAGCAGAGTTGTTAGCTGTTCCCTGTTTTTCATTGCACTCTCTGGAAAGTGAAACTTCTATCAGCCTTTAAGATTTTAATTAAAGCTGACAGTATTGCTGCACAAAGAAAGTAGGCTTTTTGAAATGTATTTTGATCTAATTAATTTCTCTTTAAAGCCAAATTATTATGGTAAGCTTTACTGAGAACAGAAATAGGCTCATTTGAAGATTTTTTTTTTGTTTCAGTCTAAATGTACAGTATTGGATTCCTGCCTTCACAGGAGGAAGGTGATAATGTGTATTGCATAATTGTAGCTTGTGACCTCTAACATAAACTATTTTTATAACTTATGAGTTGTGGTTCATGAATTTTTTTTTGTTCTTGCTCCAAGGCAAAGCGGAAAAAGCAAGTAGTTCCAGAAAAGCCCATAAAGAAACAAAAGACTGGTGAAAGTTCAAAAGGTGCAGCTTCTTCTAAGCAAAGCAGTAACAGAGATGAGAATATGTTTCAGGTAAAATTGATGACTCTCTTAGAGCCTGGTTAAGGTAACCATTTACATCATAATCTATATAAATTTTATGAGGCTATCTGAATATCATGATAGCATAGTGCTTGGTCTCCTGAAGTCTTGGCTGAAGGGGATTATGATGCTAGCATGCAGATGAGATGCTGAGAAAAAGCATTGTTAGGTTTCAAATGAGTAAAAGAATCAGAGTTGTGGCGATTGATTCTAACCCTCATGTCTTTGCATTTGGTAATTCTCTGGGTAGTCATTTTGTCTGCAAATATTAGATCAGGACAGTCTTGGAAACCCAAAAAATGGACTCTTAATTCCTATATAACTACATCAAGGGAACTTGGCTACTGTCTTCTAAGACAGTATCTTGGAATAAGTTTTGCTTGTTCCTTTATGATGCAGATTTTTCTCACTGAAAATCCAAAAATATTGCAATTTTTGACATTGTCAAAATAGGATGACTGTACATTTTTTCAGTAGCCAGAAACATTTGTGAGTTCAGGGTATTGCATATCCTGTGGTTAGCTGAGGAAGCAATGTGTGCTGAAAGTTGTGCAAGAATATGCATAGCTCAGAATTCCTTGTTTTAGGGGTGTGGATCAAGACTTACTAAATGTCTGTGACTAGCTGGCTGGAAAGGGCAGGGGATGAGAAAGGAACTTAAAGTCTTAGAGACTTTGATTCTTAAGTTTGTGAAAAGTTATAGGAGAGGTGCCTAATAAGATGGTTCCAACACTGAGTAAGGCAAAATAAATGGTTTTGGGCTGTAGCTGTGCAAAGTAATATATGGGGGGGAAATGCTAGTGAAGGCCTGTGTCAATTTTCACTTTCCTCTGTATGTATAGTTGGAGGGAGAGCTTCAATTTAAGACACTGGGCATAACTGCCTGGACTTGTCCATTGAAGAAAGAATATAATAGTTTTAGTTCTGCTGGGGCATGCTTTGATCCATGTAGGAAAAATTAGATAGTATCTTGTGCATCTAATGAGGTGAACTGCATTTAGAACTCAAACATAGCATAGAGCCTATATGTTTGGGGATTTTTTGTAATAGGTTCAGAAATTGCAGCCTTGGGGAAAAGTTAATTTTAATGCTCTCCCAATGGAAAAAAAAAAAGAAAAAACAAAGCAACATAACAAACCACCATAACCAAACCAATCAAAGCAAAAAAACTTTCAAATAAAAGCAAAAGTATTTGTGTGCTCTGATTTCTTTCAACCTTTTTTGACCCAAGATAATAAGTTACTAAAAACAGACAGTAGAGGACTCACTCTAAGAGCAGGATTCTTCCAGTGTTGACTATAATACAGAAAATAAATTTCAGTATCACCTTGACCTAAACCATCAGTGTTCCTTAGTTTCTGCCTGCCTTTAGTTACTCAACAACAAAAGTTTTTTTAGATTGTTGTATTATGTGCATTCTTTTTTCATGCAACATCAGCTTGTGTGTTAACTAAGATGCACCTGTTTCAGTATAGAAATAGCACTATAGGTCTGAGGATGCTCCCCCTCTCTCCTTTCTACCCAAGAGAGCATGCTAGAAGATCTAGTTGCATGTTAATTTTGTAGGTATTATTTTATTTGTTCTAGGAATATTAATAATACTAGAATCTCTCCTTTCTGTGTCCCCATGGTAATAAAAATTATCTGTGTGCAAGTGATTTTGCAGCATAACTTACAAGTGTGTCTTCAATTGATGGAAATGAGGCTGTAAAGCCTTCATATGATAGTCAGAAATTCTGTGGCATCCATATTGTGTGTGGGAGCGATAGCAACTGACATGAAACTTAGTGGTTTGCTGTTCTACACCTTTGGGCTGTGTTCTTAAAGTATACAGCTTCCTTTAATATTGAACTCATTGTGACTGCTGTATTCAGAAGATTGAGCATTTTCATAAAGATGTACACTTGATTATTTTTGTTTGAAACTAATGTTGGTGTAATAGTATTCTTGAAACTAATTATGAAGAATAAAATAAGTGTAAGAAGAAGGGAATTAGGTATAAGAGACCAAGCATGTTTTATTTATTTACGTCTTGGTCTTTTTAGGTTTTATAGGTAGCCTAGTATACTTTGGAATTTGTTAAAGGATTTGAGTGCAGTTGGGGTGTGGAAATTTACCTTACTCCTATTTGTGATGTATTACTAGAGGCACTAAGGACAAGCATTATTCATGTTACATTAGATTCCTGTCTGTGGCTTCGAGCCAATGTGAGTTGTTCATCATGTGCCTTGGTTAGTTTGACAAATCCTGTCATCTACCTATGCCTGATTTGGATTAGGTTTGTTAATGCTGACGGGTTAAAGTATTAATAATTATCCAAAGTGGAACCACATTACAAGATTGGGCATTTCACAGAAATTGTTACTTGAAAAGTAGTTTGCCTGTTGCATGTGCAGCTTCCCCCCACCCTTATTTAAGTTTGGGTCAAATTTGCTTTTTCACTTGTGAGAAATAAGTTCTTCAGTTTCCTGGTGTAATGTCTTTACCTATCATAGGCACCTGAAAGTAGAAAAGTAAGTAGGTAATATATTTTTGTGATGCTCTGGAATATGATTGATTGTGTGTTGTTGTTTAGGAATGGTATTCTCCAATTTAGTCCTCGCACTAAAAAAAACCCACTGTGTGACACTCCCTCTTTCCTCCCTGTCCAATTGGAGGCACAAAAGGCAAAGATCATGGGTTGAGATAAGAATTTACTGGAAACAGCAATGAGATAAGAAAATGAACAGTAACAACAATAATGTTAATAACAAAAGTGTACAAAAGAAATTATTTACATGGAAAGCCCTTGTCAAGAAACAATACCAGACAGCTTCCCCCACCATGTTTTCTTGACTGGAAGGAACCCCTTAGCCTCGGAAGCGACAGTCCCTTTCCCCTGTCCCTAGCAATGACGTGAAGGGGTATAACATAACCTCCCTGTCTTAGCCATGCCATCTCATGGCTACTTCAAAAATTAACTATCCTGGCTGGAACCAGGACATTGTGAAATGCATTGGTGACCACTTAAGTTTCAGAATTAATTTGCTAAACCAATTTGCTGTATTACAGATCTCTGCTGTTTGCAGTACTCTCTATTCTAGAAGTTTATATTAGCTTATTTGGCTTCTTCTAATGCTATATGTATGGTAAGAAAGAAGGATGGGTTTTTGCTGTTTTTACTTCCACAACATATATATACAGTTTAATCAAGGCAAACAGGAAATAGGAGGAAAAATGGTGAAGAAGATGGTTGCTGAAACTCATACAGGAAGTCAGTTGCATGGCTGTGAAATAAACCTAGACACAGTTCAGTGCATTTTATTGTAAGAAATGGAAACCTGGAAATCGAATTTTTAATGTCTTGTGTTTAATTTAATAGAATAATATATCTAAGGAGCTGTGATACTTAATAGAAAGCTGTTGCGGTTTAACCCCAGCCATCAACCAA
>VZRJ01004222.1:8802-36230 GCA_013397565.1 Ptilonorhynchus violaceus
GCGGACTTGTTTCCCCGTGGAAACTTCTGTTTTCCTAAGGCGGGGAGGCAGGTGCGCTTTGCGCCACACACGTGTGGTAACTGGGCTTTGCCTTCAGTGAGCCAGAACTTACTTGGGTGGGAATGGGAAAACAAGTCAGGTCGCTGAAGTAATCGATGTTCTCCCTTAAATCCGGCGGCTGGTGCTACCCGGCCTTAACCGGAGGTAGTGCTGCAGGGTGGAAACTCAAAGGGTGCCGGTGAAGTGGCTCTGCCAGAGCTCGGTGTCTTGGCTCGTAGATTGTCAGGACCCCTGTATCCCTCTTTGCCTCAAAAAGCCCTTTCCGGTTTATAGCCTTACAGCTTGGTAGCTTTGGAGCCACAAACCAGGAAGCCAGCCTGCCAGATAGATGCAGTTACAGATGCTTTCCTATGAAGGTACCTTTATGCCCACTGGAGATTGGTGCAAGTTGTGCTGTAATACTTCCACTCGAAGCACATTGTTTCTTCCTTTCTCCAGTATCAAAGAATTGAACTTAAAAAAAAAACAAACCAAACCAAAACAAACCCTAATAATAAACCCCACACCATTACTGTTTTCATTCAGCACATTCTTTTTTAATGTATAATTAAGAAGTTTTGCTTTGTCTAGACAAGATTTCTAAGAAGTTGGAAAAGTGATATCATAGAAGCTGAAACATTGCTAGTCTTCTCTTAATGTTTTCCGAAATGGCTAATTCATGCTGTTTGTAAACTGTGCTTAATCATAGTGTCTTGTACCGATAAACTCTCAGTTGGCCTGTTTGCTTACACTGTACATCAAGGATGCCTTTAGAATCTTTTTCTTTTCTTAACTTTAAGTGTGATAAGTGTGGTTAAGAAGAGCAAACTAGTTTAATAACTTATTTTATCTTTTATTATTAACTCTCATCGTATACACTTATCATATTCAGTTAAAAACTTTTCTGTTTCTGTGTTGTAAACAAAATTTATGGAGGCCCAACCAGAAAAACTGGAAAGGGACACTCTTTCCAACTTGCAAAAGGAGTTGGTATGGGCATTAATTAAAGCAAGGATTTTAAAAACAGAATTTGTGTAATCTGGGCATGTAACAATGTTGCAGGTCAGAATTGTTTCTTATTTGTGCATGCAGATCATTACTCTGCAAAGACTGTCTTGCAGATACCTTCTGCACTGAAACTGTAAATGCAGCCCAAGCATTTGTAGCAGCACATAAGTCTTGGAATAAAGGTCAGTATTGAGACAAGGAAGGATACATCACTCCCAGGGTGCAAATGCGCTAAACAGCTTTGACTGCAGGGATTTGGGGTGTACCAATATTTTATGTGTTAATTGCCTATTTGATTGTCTCCTTATCCCGATACTGTTGCAGTTCTGTGACAATAGCAGCTGTTGATATGAAAAGGATGGTACTTCTGTGTTATTCCTTGGTGTGTTTCAGCAGCTGCCAATGAGCTGAAGACATCTCAACTAAGACATCACAATGATGTCAGTCAGCTAGCCTTAAGCCAGAGACAGGTGCTCAAAGATCACTTGTTTGAGGAACATTTGGTATAATACAGACACAGCTGTGCTTTTTAAGACCTTTAGGACTTGGTGATGGGAATATTATACTTTCTGTATGTTCATTCAGGCATTGCCACTTTTATGTGCCCTTTCCCTTCCTCCCTGATGTTTTATCTGCAGTTATAAACAACATTGATTTGTCAACTTCGTGTGCGGCATAGTCGGTTAAATCACTGTTTTGAATGTATGTTTCGAGAGGGACAACTTTTGCTCACTGATATGTTAGACTTGCATATTTAGAAAGATATTTTTGGTTTAAAATTAAAATTCACAGATACTAGTAAGTGTACCCCTAGACAATAATTTCAGTGGTTTTATATGTGTGTTTTATGAAGTATCTGTATACATTTCGTTAGGGGTAGCATTTTAACCTTTAGGGCAGCAAGTGGCCATAGGCTCTGGAATGCTATCCTTCTGTTTTGAGTCCTGTGCAGGCGTGTCATAGAAGGATGCCTTTTGTTACAATAGCTCAAGAACTGTCAGCATCAAATGATGTTTGACTGGGCTGTTTCAATTTCCTGTCCCAGCAGCTGAGAGGGGCAGTAATCTCATGGACAAATTGCCATATGCCGCCCTTGGAAAGCCACTCCATGAACTCAGTTCCAGGCTTGATCTGTACGGGGACATTTGCCCTCCAATCGTTTTATGCCTTTGTACTGTTCTCATATACTTACATTTGTATGGCCACCCAGTGCTAGGCAGGCTGGTGGTGTTCCATCTGGCTGCTGCTCTCGAATCTCCTCAGCCACAGACTTGTGGTGAAGAGGGACATTTCCTCAGGCCTTTCCCAACTGGAGGGACTGAGTACTAGCTGAAAGGAGACATGTGTTTTTCATAAATTTTAAGTGTTTTAAAAGTTTTACCAGAATAGTATTTATAGTTTGGGTGAGGGAATGCAGGACCACTTTAATCTCCTCTAAATAGTCAAATAGTGCTACAAAAATTGTGTTTTTCTGTAATGTTGTAGCTGCCTTTGGAGGAGAGAAGTAAAGAAAAATGCTTTGGTGATATCCAAAGAAAAGACAGCAGTATGCACATTACAGCTGTATAATAGAGGAGTTGAGGCAGCTTTCAAATACATAACCAAAAGAGGCTATTTCACAATGGCTGTCATAACTCCAAGGTGACTTCTCCTCAGCAGTACTTGTGCTCTGTGTTTACATACTGGTAAACCTTAAGATACTAAAGCTAAAAGGGTAAAATTATTATTGACATCATTGCATAAAGCACCTGTACTTCAGGATGGTTTTTTGAGACAGGTTGATGTCTCAGGCATATCTTTCTTGGGAAAAGCTGCTTGCAGAATGATATTCAACTGTTGCTGAATGATAAGGTAAATAAAATGGAATGGTTTATACACAGATTTTTACTCTTATTGCACTTATCTGATATTGCTGTGTTCAGATGCTTTGAAGCTGGAACTAACACTAACTCAGGAACTTAAGTCCATTTTTTGAAAATCAGGAAAAGCAAAAGCATAAATTGCAGGGGACTTGTTTGGGGTTTTTTTAGGATGCAATTATAGATTTTGATATCTGAATACGTTTCTAAATAAACGGGTTTTTTTTAAAAGCAGCATGTGGAACCTTAAAGAGGGGGGAAAAAAGGACTGAAAATATTGAAAGAGGATTTTTTTTCCTCAAATGCAGACTCTTTGTTTGTGTATCTTTACTCTGCAGCAAGCAAGTAATTTTAAATCTTGCTGGAGACTTTTGTGCTGCCTTAAGTTATATGAACATCATGTGCTTTTCTAACTAAATCTGTCATTTTTAAATGCTGAATTGCATATGAAAGGCTGCACATTGGCTTAGCATAAGATAAATATTTATGTTCCTAAATTGAAACACTTGTAACCTATTTTTCTCATGAAATACATTAAACTGAATTTATTCAATTTTTTTTCCTTTGAAAGATAGGCAGCAAGTACAACTGAATCTTACAGATTTCCTTTTAGAAATAAAGGAGAAGAATAGACGGTAGCTTCTCTTTATTGTCTTTTTTAATGGCATTCTTGAAATACCAAGACTGCAGCATCCTCTGTTCTGCCCTTCTAGTGGGTAACCTTGGCATGAGATTTATGAGGTGACTAGTGATGTCAAATGAGATTGTTTCTTTTCTTCCAGTTTCTTGTTCATTACAAATACTGTGAGGAAATTTGGTTTTGTATGTATTGTGATCTCCTGAAGTTTGAACAGGGAAAGTACTGATAAAAAGCCAGTATTTGTGAATATTTTTGTAAAGCTGAGCCTGTAATTATAGTACTTCATCACAATCACATTTTGTCTGACTAATAATAATCAGTCAAGATGAAATAGATGTGAAAAATCACCTCTTCTTTCCCACTTAGGCCTTTTCTAGAGTAGGATTTAAAGCTGTATGTAACATGTAACAGCATACCTTTAAATCCTGGTCTGGGCAAGGTCCTAGAGATGACTTCTTTAGCTGGGTAAAAGAGCTGCATCAGGTTACATGTCCATTTGATGTACCTATTCTAGTTGTGCTGTGGATAACCTTCGGTTGCAGGGCAGAAAGTCCTAAGAGAAATGAAGTGCAACAAATGGAAATGCTTATATACGGTCGAGGGGAACTTCAGGTCATTTTGGTTTTGATGGTCTTTTTTTACTTTTTTTTTGAGTTCAAGTTGTTTAGCGTTAATGTGGCTGAGTAGATGTTCTATTCAGGGTGGATTTGGACAGGTACTGTGTGGCTGGAGTTGCTCACTGTCCTTGCCCAGCCTGCCTCTCTCTACAGTGAAATCAAACAGTGTGGTGTGCCAGCCCAGGATTTGATGTTTCGGTGTAGTTTTGCCCTCACCTCAGCTCACTGGTGGGGTGTAGCACTGGAGTGCTCTGAGTGGTAGTGGTTTTCAGTGTCAAGAGATGTGGAGGTGTTACGTGTCCCTGACCCAGTCTTGCTGTAGAAGAGGAGTATGGCATTGAAAGCGAGTAGTAGGATTTACGTGGCACATTGAAGAGCCAGTAAATGAAACCTTTTGTTTATACATAGCAAATACTTACATGAATTTATATATGGGCTATGTTAACTAATATTTATGAAACTTAATTTCAAACTGCTTTCTGCTGCATTCTGTCCTTCGCACATCTGATCTTCCAGGTAACACCAGCAAGTGTTGAGTCACTTGAATCATAGTGTCTGTTTCTTCCAGTTTCCTCTTCTTGTGCCACGATTCAGACTGCAAGCTAATCAGAAATAAATATGAAGATCAGTATACAAATTATTTGTGTTATATTTTGAAAAAACTTTTATTTAGCAAGTGTATAGTTGACACAACTTTATTTTAGAGTGCTGCTGGAATCTGAAGGCATAAATTAAATCATTGGAAACCAACTTGACAATAAAGAAAAGCAGATATAGTGGTTTTGCTCCAGCTTCCTGTGATTTTTGACATAAACATATGGGATTCAGTGGAAGTCTATAATGAGGATGCGCCCTGGCTAGAAAGACAGTCAGTTTTCTTCTGCACTTCACTGTCAAATCAGAATAAAATTGAACTGTGCTCTATAAGATGGCTTCCAAGCCCACTGTTTTTAATTATTCCATTGTCCTTGTCCTTGACAAAACTTAGGGCAAATACTGTTTTTGCAGAAGGTTCCAGGCTGGAAGGAACTGCAAGCATCTGAGGGAGCAGAATTCAGGTTTTTCAGGACAAGTTGGGGAAAGAGGGTGAAATAAGATGCAGTTCAGAATGGAAGCAGCAATGTAGAAATAATCAGCTACACAAAAGATGAGGAAGAGTTCAAGGGATGATTTTTAAGTTTAAAATGCACCTCAGGAGTCTAAGTATCATCAATTATGAAGAGAGCAAATAGTGTACTGGAAAGTACAAAATAAACAGGGCCTGAAAAGGCTGTGAATTGGCTCATCTTTGAGGCTCTGCTAGTGCAGTGAAGTAATATGGGCAGAGAAACACTGCTGTGATAGTAGTATTGAGTGCCTCACTCTAGACAGCAATTTGAAAACTACCCCAGGGAGGACCATGAAAATTATTTGAGTTGTAGGAAGAAATATTAAAAGCATCAGATATGTTTTAGAATAAGGAAAGGGAGGAGAAGGCCTAAAGGGGGAGACCACATCTGAACCTTGAAGTCTGATAATAGGTTTTGCACATGGTTATCCACGTGAAGGAAGATGGTGATGCTCTTGCCTTTCAAATTCGCTGTGGATATAACTGGAAATAACACTCTTAAATGGCAGGAAAGGAACTGTGGATGAGAAAACACTGAAAGGTAAAGATAACAGAGCTGTGGGATGGGTTTTACAGGTGCTCTATTGTTGATGGGTCAGACTAGCTAGGTATCTGTGAAGAATATGTGTGTTTGTTTGATCCTTCTGTAGGGGCAGACTATGCAGCTTATCGAAGACCTTCCTACTCTATTTACACTTGTTCCTTTGCTAAGGATGGTAGTGCTGTCACCTGCGTTGGCAGAGGAAGGTGTATACCAGGGCAGTAGATTAACTCCATGTAGATCATTCTACAGTCTGTGGTGGTTAGTGGTAGTTCAAAAATATATTTAAAAATTACAGAATCAATTAGGTTGTAAAAGACCTCTGAGATTGAGTCCAGCCTATGACTGAACCCTGTCAACTAGATCATGGTACCAAGTGCCATGCACAATCTTTCCTTAAACACCTTCAGCAATGGCGACTCCACCACCTCTCTGGGCAGCCCATTCTAATACCTAATCACCCCTTCTGTGAAGAAATTCTTCCTAATGTCCAGCCTAAGCCTCCCCTGGCACAGCTTTTAAAGCGATGAAAAGATTTATAGAAGAAAATAATAGTCTTTGCTATTTGTATATAAATGCCAAGACAAAATGACACATTCTCTGGGTAGGAACCACCTTATAAATATTGTCTATTCCAATTATTCTATTTTTATTGCTGAGCACTAGGAAAGTTAAATGTCATGATTGACTTCTGTGATGGTAGTAAGTGCCAGAGTTGGAATGGGTCACAGTAGGTGTTGCCTGTGGTGTTGAATTGTGCATTAGTACTGCCTGCCAACTGCTTTTTGCATTGTTCAAGCATGTAGATGAATGGTATTCAAGAACAAGGTAGTTATTTAATTTTATGTCCAATCTTTCTTGGCCTCAGGCCTCGTTTTATTACCTAGCGTACAGCTGCAGAAATGTTATTTTGGAAAAATATCTAGAGGCTGCCTTCCCTAACCCCTTGATCAAATCAGCTGCTGCTTTGCTGAAAATCTCCAAGGATGGAGATCCCACAACCATGGTAACCTTTTTCAGTGCAACTGTATCTTCCTAGGGAAAAATATTTCCCTAATGCCTGTTGTGATGCTCTTCTGTCATCCTGTGGCATCAGTGAGTCCAGTCTTACAGCATCTGCTTTGTGGTTGTTACTGCATTTGCCTCTGTAATGGATTGCCACCATTTGATTGATCGCATTGCTGTTTGGCTAACAAGGACTGGAAGAACCATGTTTATGAATGTTCGCTGTTTCGGCGGTAGTGGTGTGGTGAATCAGAGAATTTAGCATTTACAATTGTTAACACTCAAGTGATTTTCCCAACTGTTTTGGGAAATTGTTCCAGTGGGAACAGGCCATTGTGTATGTTTAAGTGTGGCCATTGTTGTAGGTTTTCAGCCTTGGGAATGCAGATCAAAAGCATTTTACTCAGGATAGATGTGGTGAATCAGTGAAAGTTTTGGAACTAATATTTATGGATTCCTAATTTCCTTGTAGTGAGATGACCTTGGCTGGCTGCCAGGTGTTCACCAAGCTGCGCCATCACTCCTCCTCAGAAGGACAGAGGGGAGAAAATATGACAAGAAGCTCATGCGTCAAGATAAGGACAGGGAGGGATCACTTGCCAGTTTCCATCCTAGACAAAAGAGACTTGGGGAAATCAGTTTAATATAGTGCCAGTCAATAACAGAGTAGAATGGTCAGAAATAAGAACAAATGTAGAAACACCTTTTCCCCATCCCCACCTTCTTCCCAGCTTTAGCTCTACTTCCAGCTTCTCTACCTCCTCCCTTAAAGCAGCACAGAGGGATGGGGAATGGGGTTTGTGGTCAGTTCATAGCACTCTTCCCCTGCTCCAGCATGGGGTCCCTCCCATGGGAAACAGTCTGTAATGAACTTCCCAAATGTGGATCCTTCCCCCAGGGTGCAGTCCTTCAGAAACATGCTCCAGCATGGGCTCCTCTCCACAGAGTCACAAGTGCTGCCAGAAGCCTGCTTTAGCATGGGTTCTCCATGGAGTCACAGCCTTCTTCCAGGCTCTGGTGTAGGGTCCTCCATGGGCTGCAGGTGGATCTCTGCTCCACCATGGACCCCCAGAGGCTGCAGGGGCACAGCTGCCTCACCACAGTCTGCACCACAGGCTGCAGGGAAACCTCTGCTCCAACACCTGGAGTCCTTCCTGTCCCTCTTTCTCCACTGACCTTGATGTCTGCAAGGCTGTTTCTCCCACATGTTGTCACTTCTCTCTCACAGCTGCTGTTGCAGGGGTTTTTTACTCTTTTAAAAATATGTTATCACAGAGGTGTCACCAGCATCACTGATGCAGCATTGGATCAGTGGATTCAGCTGGCATTAGTGCTCTCTTGACATGTGGCTGTTTTTGGCATCTTCTCACAAAAGCCACCCCTACAGCCTCTCATGACTACCAAAACGGTAACCCAATACATCTGCACTCTTCCAAACTTCGTTATCTCACAGATTTTGTAATTTTGTTTTAGTTTAAAACATCACAACTTCAGTTTGCAGAGAATCAAGTGTATGTAAATAATGGCTACTTCCCAGAAGCTCTTTATTCAATTCGATTTATCTATCTGCTGAAAAGCTCCGGAATGAATGTAATATAATTTCTTTCGAGTTGCCTCACTACTAAATGATAGTATGTAGCTCATTTCTTTCCCTGTAGCTTCCATCTGAAGCCTTATACTTTGCTTCTACAGGTAGTGCAAGTAATTTATTTATACAAATACAAAGCACTCTTTCAAAGTGTAAGAAAATGAAGTGTTTGACTTATTTTTCTTATCCTCTCCCTTCTACCCCACTTGGTAGCCTATATGAGGAAAACTCTAGGAGATTATTTTTGTCATTAAAACGTATTCAGTTCAGTTTCCAATATTTACAGTCTTTTCTGCTTTCATTATAGCCTTTGCATTTTCATCAGACTTGTGCTAAAAGATGTCATAGACAAATAATACTGACTACACAATGAAAGTATTGAAAATATCTGTGCATACAATATTTGAAAGCAAGTGGAAGTCTGAATGGTTTTTTTTAACTTTAATTTATCCTGATTCTATACCAGTTCCAAGAGCTGTGGATTTAAAAATGAATTTGAAGAATGTAATTTTGCTTTGGGTACTTTGTTTTTTGCTGTAGTTTAGGCAGTATGTTCCTCTGTCTCTTTCAGGGTTCAAAATTTCCATGTACACTTACATGGACTTGTGTCTCTCATCTAATAAAATCTTGATTACATATTGATGACTATATCAAACTTTTCAGTATCAGCTATTCATTTGACTTTAGAAACATACCAAAATCAGGCTTGAAAAACTTTTCTCCTATTTTGACTTGAAGTAACATAAATCCATTATCTAGCAGAGGTATTGCAGACTCTCATTCTGCTGCTTTTCTGGAAGAGTCTTCACTGCCGTGGAAAACATTATTTCTTTTTTCAGATTACTACTTTGGGCAACTTGACACCCTCAAGCACCGTTTTTTTCTGTTGTGATATGCAAGAACGATTCCGGCCTGCCATCAAGTACTTTGGTGATATCATCAGTGTGGGCCAACGACTGGTATGTTTGCTTTTTCTTTTCTTGTAGTGAGTTTTGATCACATTGTAAACTATTGTTTTATATGCACAGTCTAACGATTACTTAGTATCAAGTAATAATAATGTCTTTGTTATTTGTGCTCTTTAATAATTTTTTTTTTTTTTACATTTTCCTCTCTGTCCCCTTACAGCTCCAAGGTGCACGGCTCTTAGGAATTCCAGTTATTGTCACTGAACAGTATCCCAAAGGTCTTGGCAGCACTGTGCAAGAAATTGATTTAACAGGAGCTAAACTTGTGCTTCCCAAGACGAAATTTTCCATGGTGTTGCCAGAAGTTGAAGCAGCATTAGCAGAGATCCCTGGAGTTCGCAGTATTGTCCTGTTTGGAGTAGAAGTAAGTGCTTTGCCATTCCTGTGCTGGTTCATGGTGGTGTCTGTTGGCCCACAAAGGGGGCATGGCTTTCTGTAATTGAAAAACCCAATTCAATTTATATTACTTAAAGCTCAGATATCCTCTACAGAATAAATTTTTTTGTGTTGTCTTAAATATTATCTCATAATAAAATTTGAAATGAGATACTTGTAAACTGCAGGGACTTGTCTCAATCTTAACTGGCATTTAAAATGCATATTGAGTTCCCTAGTAATGTCAGGGGTAGAAAAATACATATTTGAACCCTAGTTATGTACTCTAATTTGTGATTGTGCTACTTTTGGTTTAGAATAATAGTTTGTTGGTGGCTTTTTTGCCTTTGATTTCTCCCCTGTAGACTCATGTTTGCATCCAGCAAACAGCATTGGAATTAATTGGCAGAGGTCTGGAAGTTCATATTGTAGCTGATGCCACTTCATCAAGAAGTATGATGGACAGAATGTTTGCTCTTGAGGTAAGTTTCTTAGCCAAAGCTTTCTTCACCTTGTATTTGTATGTTAAGTTCCCTGCTTACTGTAAGCTAACAAGGAATTTCTAAGGACAAAGCAGTGGATAAATGTAGATTTGAGAAGAGGTGAGTGCTCTGATTCTCAAAGTAGCATCCGAGATGGAGAAGAATTACTGCCTTTTTTTTTCTCCTTAAATTATGATTTAATATGAATAACACAGTTTGAGATATTTGGAATTTAAAAGTGATTGTTTCATACAATCTAGGTTACTCTGTATAAACATTAGCATTTTATGGTATCTTCTTATGCAGTGTTATCTGTACAGCAGAGTAAAAGTGCTATAAAGCTTTTGGCTTTGTTGTTCCAAACAGTATTTATTCAGGTGTTGAAATTCTTTGAAATGCAATGAAGTATAGTAAGTGATCCTGTTCAAAGCTCCTTCTTGTATGTCTGTCCCTCCCTCTGCTTTTCCTCATCAGTACAAATTAAAGCTTAATCGCAAGACGCTGTGATTATAGTAAAGATTCCCCCCCCGCCTGCTTCCAGGAGCTTAGTCTAACTAAATGTTGAGAAAGTGGAGATAAATAGAACAAGGAGATTTAAAAGCACATACAGCTATGTGATAGAAAATTCATGCAAATGATTTTTTGATGGTGTACTCTTAACTTGCTTACAGGCATCACTGTTGGAAGTCAAAAACTGATATATACATTAAGTACTGCAATTTTTGCCTCAGGCCCTAACAATTATTTGGAAATTGAAACTAATAATAGCTACAGCATGTTATACTTTTTTCATAGATTTTGAGAAGACTTAATTTCTTAAAGGCTAAAGAGAAATCCCCAGCATATAGTGATTGATGAAACCTGTGACTTTGATTAAGTGGAAACCTAATGTCAACTGACACAATAGAGCATAGGGACACACACAGAGTACAGGAATGACTGAAATCATGGAATCATGAAATCAATGTGGCGCAACACCAGTAGGAGACAAAACAAATATAGAAAACCTGAAATCTGTTTGCCTTATTGTGTGTGTCTTTGTACATTTAGTTATCACTTACACTGTGTCTGTAAGCATAGAAGTTGGGTCAATGTAGTAAAGGTTAAAATGGTGACTGGCTAGCTTTGCTTTTCATTCTACTCAAAAAGGTATTGATCTTAAAAGTGTGATTACTTGCAAAAGCTGTAAATTGGTCAGTTTTAGGTAACTTTTTAGTATGCCTTTGCAATGCTTTTTCACTAAGCACAAAGAAAATGTTTTGCTGTGGTCCCTTATGCCATCAATCATTACGATATGATTCAGCAAATGCTTGCTGCCCTGCAGTGTTGAGCCAGCAGTAATACCTTCTCTGCTTCGCATGGCTGCACATACCAATGTTGTCCTCTTTTTGTGTGACAGAGCCTTGCTTAAAAATGCTACTGAGGGATATGGGCTAGAGCAACCAAGAGATGGGCATGCTTGGGAGGAGGAGACTAGGAGAAAAGGACATGTGTACTGGACATGTCCTTAATCTTGATTGACTGTGGCATTACATTTCTTAGGGAAGTTGGCAACGTACCAAAGTAGTGGGTAATCCAGCTTTAGTCTCACCATAGAGCTCACTGTTCCTAGTAATTTTCTTTTAATGATTGAGTCTAACATTGTCTCTTGTGCAAACTTGCACCGTACCTGGTGAGCTGAGGTGAGTTTTATTGATCTGGGTTCCTGGATCTTTCTCCTTACCTTTCTGGGAAGATGGGTGTAACATTTGCCTTTTTGCATTAACATAGCCTTTCTCTATTCACATTGACCTTTCAAGAATAATAGTGACCTTGCAGTGATAACAGCCAGCTTTCTCAGCAACCTCAAATAAGTCCCATCTGGTCCCACCTGCCCCTTCAGCCTGTCACATTTCCCATCACATCACATGTGTTTTGATTGTGCTGGTGATGAACATGCAAATATCTGAGTGATGTACTAGGAAGTGCAATTTGAATTAATTGGTAACCAAAGCTTTCATGTCTGCCTGGATAACAGATTGTTTCCACTTCTGTTGAGTGCTCAAAAATGACAGCAGGCAAAAACTTGCAGTTAAAAAAATCCTCAGAAACCAAAAACCTCAAAATTTTCATTGATGAAGTAATTCAACCCAACAGTTCAAAGCTGTGACTGTTTTGAATCTCTGCCCTGTCTGATGAAGATGTTTTGTGTCAGTGCTTGGTCTCGGATGAGACAGCTTAGTCTGTTCTTGCTGGATTTCTTTTGTGTTCTTTGCCTCTTCTGCTTGTTTCTGCAGTGTGGATGCAACATACTGTTGATACTTTCCTTCTTCTCAAAGACAGCATTCCAAGAAAACTTGTAATTTCCTTGGAAATCATCCAATATGCTTAGCAAATGCATCTCTTCGTTTCTGCTAATCTGAAATCTATATAAATTATATTTAGTCCTAGGAAAGGTATAAGCCAATGCCAGCATCTTTGACATGTTACGGTATATTTTGCTTTTGAAGAGAAGACATTCTCTTTTTTTCAATCAATGTTTCACAGACAGCAATGGTTTTTTAACAGTCTGATTTTTTTTCTCATCCATACTAATTAAAACCAAAATCTTTGTATTCCTGGAGAAGCTTATGTTGAAAACATTGCCATAATATTTCATTTTTATTTTCCTATTTTTCTTCTTTTTTGTATGTATATGAGGTTTACCAAATGTGCTTGTAGAGAGTAGGAGAGCTGAGGAAGGTAGCTGCTTTGTTTCAGCTTCAGCATAGGCTTGCTGCTATTATGGCAAGCAGGAAGCACTGACTTGAGTAAATCCAGCATCGTTAGTTTGTTGTTATGTAGACTGTAGTTGCATATACGTTACTGGTTGGTCCCTTAAAATCAATCATTTTCCCCCATCAGTTGCTTTGTACTTGAACAACTAGGAAGTTTGGAGATTCTCTTTGCTTTTCTTTTCAATTGTAAGTACAATTGAAACATGTACTTACATATTGGTATTGTCTGCTACTTGCCCTCCCTTGGCTCATTCAGGATTCCATTAGATTTGGTGGAGCATGCAGCTCAGTAGAGGATGATGGAGGGAAAGCTGGGTCCATGAAGAGTTTTACTGCCAAAGCATCTGTATGATGGCTGGGAAGATGATGAGGGGCAGGGTTTGGTCAGCCTTTGCTGAAGATAGCTTTGCTATGTAAGTGGCAACCATGGTCTTAAAACTCCAAAAGCTTTGGAATAAGTCGTGTGGCTTGGGGTACGTGAAGCACTGCCCTGTTGAGTTGCACACCTACAAAATCTAGCAGACCTCTTTTGGCTTTGCCTTCTGTGCAGCTATGCATTTTATCCTGTAGCCTGTGAGAACTAATTCTGGAATTACTGAATCTGTAATGAAACATCTTTTAAAAAGAGCTGCAGTTTTGCCAGACATTTATAATGTCTGTAGAAGAGATTTTCCTTCTGTCTCCAGAGATTATTGCTACTAGTGCACTCTGTAGTCCAAAAGCCAAAGTAGTGGTACATAACAAGGACTGAAAGAGAAATTGTTATAATTTCTTGCTTAGTGCTGCTAGGTTGAGCATTGCTATTTTATTTTTCCCCAGGCCTTTCAAATCTGCATGAGAGTCAAGAAAGCTGTCCCCTGGACCATGCAAGGGGAAAGAGTTGTTACTAAGACGTGTGGGTCTGCCGCTTATTACATCTGACTTGGGGAAAGAATCTAGTTCAAGTAGAAAGCCTTATTTGTAATCCAGAGCAGCCTTTTGCCATAGGAAAGTCTAAACCCAGTCAATTTCCATCCTAGCTTTATAAATGATAGCACTAAGAAATGCTGGAATGGAATCGGCGATGATTGTTGGAGATGTTTTTAAAAATGCTACCAATCTTTTTTTGCAAAATGTATACTCATTCACATTTGCAAATATCTCACATTATTTCGTTTCTGCTCTTTTCTCTTGCAGCGTCTTGCTCGTACTGGAATTATAGTTACTACTAGCGAAGCGATATTGCTGCAGCTGGTAGCTGATAAAGAACATCCAAAATTCAAAGAAATCCAAAATCTCATTAAGGCAAGTGCCCCTGAGTCAGGGCTGCTTTCCAAAGTTTAAAGCGGATGTTGAGGAAGAGGATCTCACTGTCCTCTTTAAAGAGGAAGGAAAGCTGTAAGCGCACATGTACACCTTCTTTTGCTCAAAGTTTGGTAGGAGTGTAAAAATAGAAATTGACATACTCGTGCTTGCCTTAGCAAAATTGTCTGGTTATATGTCTGGGTGCCCGTGTGTTCTGTTTAGTTATAGCTGTCAAAGGTTTTGGGTACCATAGGACCCTTCTGTTGTCAAATTTCTTTATTTATTTAAAAAGAAATTAACAGAGGTGCCTGCTAGTCCATACTATACACTGATTGTAGTGGCTCCAAAAAATGCATCTTTCTGTGACACCTCTTGATTGTGTGCTTTGCAAGTGTTCTGTGGTGTCCTGTTTTACTTTTGTATTAGTAGAAGATAATTATGTATTGGATAAATGTGATGTGATATGCTTTAATGTTTTATGTAAATGAAGTATTTTATTAGGGCATAAGGTAAAACTGAGTAAGATATGTGAACTACATGTGCGCTTTTGTTCTCTAGGATAAAATTTAAGCACTTTGCTTCATAGACAAGACACCTAAATCAAGCAGCAGCTGATGGTTGATTGCCCTAGGTAGCTGAAGTCTGCATCATGGCTTTCAATTATACTGAAATTGACTGCCCAAGGCTGTACTTTACTTAAGTGTATACAAACAGAAAACTGTCATGTGATGAGTTCTCTATAAGCCACTGGTGTAAAGTCCTTCAAAACTTGCAAATATTACCAAAGCTTTAAATTGAAAATGCTAAGGATGTTTAAGAATGGAAACTTTACATGTTCAAGTGCTAAATCTACTAATATGTTTATATATATTTTGCTTTGTTTTAGCCCCATTTTAGTTAGATTAAATAATTCTATCCAATTTACTCAAGAAAGAAGGCTCAGCTTCTCTAGTTTTTGTGCTTTTTTTGTGGGCTATAGTTGGGTGGAGTTTGAATAGAATCTGGCCTAAAAGCATTCTTCAGAAAAATAGCATCTTTAATGTAATAATATATATTTTTTCTATCTAGAACTAATCTTTTAACATGTGATTGTTCATAAAGGCACTTCCTTCATGTGCTAGGGGATTAAACAATGTTGTAAAAGTTTACAGTGTGCCTGAGATTTATTTTTTTAAAAGAGTACTACAAGGTGTCATACTGAACATTGATCTTTTTGGTAGAAAACCTATTAAAGTACATGTATTGTTTTAAATTGCTTATTTTCCCCACAAGATGGCTCTAAAAGAATTGTTTAATAAATAAAAATTGTTTCAATTGTTTCATATAACCTTTATATGTTCAAAACAAATAAAGAGTTAACATTTGCTGTCTCTCTCGCTTGTGATATTTATTGAAGAGCAAATCCTGAAAGCTGTGTTTGCCGTGGACCTTATTCTGGTTTGTACAGCTGTGGAAGTTCTATAGATGTCATGGGAATTTTGTGTAAAGATCAAAGGTGGATAATGTCAAATGATTCTTGTCTTCTGCATCTAGTTACAGTGTTATTTAGCACTCCAGAATATGAGGAATGAACATTACGTTTCAAGCTGGAGGCAGGGATGCAAGTTGTGTTAAGAACCATTGTCCTATATCACTGACCTACTTTTAACCTGCTTTTCTGGTTTATTAATTGTGTTTCTTAGCAGTATAAGGTTCACTTATATAAATCAACAGCTGTGCACAAAAATACTATAAACTTCTTACGAATTAATGGTTTTATTGCCTTCTTACCTTTATGTGTTGATGGTACCAAGAGACAGTAATTGAAGGAAAAACTGTAGCATTTTTTTACATGTTTATTTTTGGAACAATATCAATTGCCTCAATAATGAATGCATGGATTTTTGAGAGATAATGGTATTGGTTACTAAAATTTTATCGTTTTTATGCAAAAGTAAGTTGAAGGACAGATGTCACATCTTCCTTTACATCAGGTCTTTTGCCACAAAGGGAATCATTTGATAGCAGGATGGCACTAGAGAAGAAGCTATAAAATACATTGATATTCTCTGTGATGATTCTAGTTTTTTTTCCTTTCGTTTGCATAGCCTTCTGTGGCACACCTTGATTTTTGTCAAGGTCCTTAATTTGTGTTTTTTTCTCATAAGCTTAAATAATAAAAAATCAGAAATACCCAGTGTTCTCTCATAAAACTGAGCTCTTAGATGTGAATTTACGGGCAGAATGAATTCCTCTTTTGTTGCATGGGTGCACTATTCAGCATCACATGTATCATTCAGATGAGATTATAAGAGTGTTTATTTTAAAAGAATAGAAAAAAATCTCTTAAAGAAAGTGCATTTATTCACAGGACATAATTTCCTTTGCTTCTTCATTCTCTCACTCATCTGTATTTTCTGTTCTTTGATAAGTGGGTATTCCCCAGCAGAACAGCAGAGCTGAGTCGTTTGAGAAGAGGTCTGTGGGCTGTTGCATTATCTAAGCCCAAGAGTAAGTATTACCTACTTACTAAGAGTAAGTATTGTTTTGCCCTGCAAGGATAGGAAATAATGAAGAAACATGGAGGAGGATTGCCTAAGGATATACTCAAGTGATTGTGAAGAAGCTCTCTGTCAAGCTTTCCTTTATTTGAAGACTTCACCACAGCTATGGCTAAGTAATACAATTGACACCTGCTGTAGGTGGCTTCAGCACAATTTCGTTTTCCTTGAGGAAGCAGAAAGACACTTCTTGATGGAGAAGGCTGGTTTATTTTCCCTGGTAGGAATTCTGGCTCTGTGCGAAGTTGGTCATATGCTGTTTACCTCACTGCAGTAGCTGATGTATAAACACTACACTAAGTATGGTAAGATATGTGCGTGATTAGTTTTAATCTGCTAAACCCTTACAAAGATGAGTACTTTTTTTCTTATTAGGACAGTTTAGGTTTTGAGTTTAAAATGTGATCCTGTTTATTCACAGAACCACGGTCCTTTTATTATTTTTCCACATGCATGGTAATTTTGTATGAACTACAGCGAGTAAGGTTTCCAGTAAACTTTGCAAAACCTGAACACAGAGAATGAATAAAATATCAGTTGTTGTGAGCCAATGTTTTCTATTATGGCTGAAGAAATTATGCTGTGGGACTTCTCCACCATCATTTCTGCACTTGTCTGTCAGTAGCTCTCAGGCAAATGTTCACTTAAATAAATCATGCTGCTTATTGAATATGTTTCCTATACACTATAGGGTGGTGCCCTCTCTCAACTCCACACTCTGCCCCCATATTTATTACTTTACCTAAACAATTACATTAAACTTCCAGGAGAGAGGATTTCAGATCAGTCATTTTCTACTGCTACAGACTGTTATTCTCTTATGTAAGAGATGAAGGCTTGGTACTTTGTTGCTTTAAAAACTTTGTGTCAATTAAAAATGAAGTAATTGTAGCTGTGGAGCCCTGAAGAATGGCAAATGATGTTAAGGATGATAAAGGCTTTTCGTTTGATAAGGGGTGAAGCCAAATAGTGCTGCTAAGTAGTCCACTTGTTCTTCAGAGTATTTTTCTACCACATTAAGTGCTCTGGTAATGGCAAAAGATGGCAGTGATTTCTAGAACTTGGGTTTGAGGGTTTTTTTCCTTGCTGGATAAATTAGAGATTAAAATGTACTAAGTAGGTATAGCAGATGTCCTTCAAATAGGTTTAGAAAATCTGCTCTGCAAATGGACTATGGCAGGAAATCCATGGAAAAAAGCTCTGTTTTGATTGTGCCGTGCTGGTTTCGTCTCAATAATTGGAATACTTTCATCAAGCTGTTGTTAGCCCTTTCTGTGATCTCAAGAAGTACTTCTGGTATAGCAGAGATTGCAATTGATAGCATGTACTGCTCCTCTCAGACACAACTATGCATATACATAAATATAAGGCAGAGTGTGGGGTCTGGCCTTTTATTACTCATTTGAATTGCATAACTTAGTTTCCCATATGAGATAAAAGAATATTTGCAAAGGACTGCTGTGAATGGAGGGAATTTATTAAGTATTAGCATGCTTAGGTCAGCTTAATAGACTTACTAAAACCTCCAGGGCTGGCAGCTCTCCTGCCACTGACAGCATTAGGCTTTACTTTAATGAAACCCTTTTATCTGCTCAAGAGAGAAGATTGAGCAAACAAATGAAGAGAGCAGTTAATAGAGAATAGATGGTGAAGTGTAAAGGCAAAACGGGAAAGAAAAAATTTTTTACTTATTACTTCTTTCTTACTTATTTTTTTGCATGGACATGTCAGGAAACTGGAACACTGTTAATACAGAATTACATACCTGAAGTTTACAAAAGCTGAGTAGGTCACAGCAGTCACTATCTTGCCGTGGGCTTGATTTCCTTCCTCAACTGCTTTTACCTTGTTTTCACTATAACTGTCCAAAAAGCAGATTCTGTTAAGCTTTTTTTGGCTCTGAGTATCACAAAAATTGCCAACCGGAAGGGCAAATATTCTGCTATAAAGAAAAAGATTGGAGAAAGAGTGAAGATTACCACATACTTGGCACTGATATTCACTAGGAAGGTATTACCTGCACTATGGCTTCAAGAGCAGTAATGTGTACAACTGAGACTTGGACAAATGAAAAATTTTTTGAAAACAAAAGATAGCTTATCGTAATTGGAATGGTTTTATCTGCCTAGGACATGGGTTTTTACCGGTGAAAGATCTTTGTACATCTGAAATAAAGTGAGTTAAAACTAAGTTGGTGCCATTCGTCTCACACCATTGTTAGAAGGCAGCATTGTTAGGTTGAGCCAAGATCTGTTAGAGCCAGCCTTAGTTCAGCTGAACTGTGAAAGACGGATTTTAAAATATTGTTTAGGCATCTAGAAAAGTAGATGTTTGGCTACAACATTGTTTCCATAGTTCCTAGAAGCTTATTAATTAAGCTGACATTATTTGCTGACATTATTTTGAAGTTCAAATATCATAGAAGCATAGAATGGTCTGGGGTGGAAGAGACCTTAAAGATCATCTACTTCCAACCTCCCTGCCGTGGGCAGGGACACCTTCCACTACATGAGGTTGCTCAGAGCTCCATTCAACCATGGGTATACACAACTTCTCTGGACAATGTGTGCCAGTGCATCACCACCTTGCAGTAAAGAATTTCTTCCTAATACCTACTCTAAATTTTCCCTCTTTCAGTTTAAAGACATTCCCTCTTGTCCTATCATGCCCTTGTAAAAGTCCTGCTCCAGATTTCTTGTAAGTCCTCTTTAGGTACTGGAAGGTGCAATGAGGTCTCCCTGAAGTCTTCTCCAGACTGAACAACCCCAACTCTCTCAGCCTGTCTGCATAGGAGAGGTGCTCCTCCTCTAGACTTGCTGCAACAGGTCCACACATTCTTATGCTGGGGACCGCAAAGCTGAGTACAGTACTACAGCTGGGCTCTCTAAATGTGTTATTTGTGTTCCAGTAAAACACATCAGGCATTCTGACCTTCAGATTTTGATCCAGAATTTAAAGATTTCACTAGATATGTTAATAATTTCAAAGAGACTTGAATTGAGGCATTGCAGACAGGGAAGAATTCATAAAGTAGGATTCTTTGCTGATGGGAAGAACCAGGGAATAAGCTAACTGTTTAGCAGAGTGTTTGACTGACTCGTGGCATCAGCTTTTTCACTTTAGGTCTCTGGATAGCTAAAACCCCACACACTTAAGAGTCCTTTCAGCCATTATCTATTTTTTGATTGTGTGTGTATACGCATGGCGGCATTGTTCAGTTTTCTTATATTTGTACTCAGGCTCTGAAAATCTTGGAGGTTTGTCATGGTGAATAACCCTGCTGGATGTTCCTAGTCAAAATTCTTTTATCCAAGGAATCAAAGGGTTACTGTGTTGTCTGCTAGCAAATTAAAGGCTATGTGTCAAAATTCTTACAGGAGAAAGACAATTTAAATTTGCGCAAACAATGCCATACAGGAAAGTGGTATCACGGAAACACAGTAAATACAGATTTATGCTCATGGTGCCTACTGCCTCAATACTCAATACTTGCAACACCTATACCTGGCATGCACATAATTTTATTAGTGTTTAATAGATGTGTTTGGGATGATAAGTATGATTTAAATGAGCAGTTTCACTAAAATTATTAAAATCACCAGAAACAACATATTATAGGAGATATATTGCTCATAATCTAGTAAGAACATGCTAACCAGATAGACTACAGTATTATGTTGCTGTATGAAGTTTCTTTATGCAAAACCCACCCATGGTAAAGATTGTAAATTGTATTTCTGCAACTTCTATTGCAAGTATTACTGTATTAAAAATTCTAAGGGAATTAGTATACTAAAAATTCCAAGATATGTATATAGTTAAATGTGTAAAATCGTACTCCCATGTACTATATTGGACTTTTAGAATTTAGTTCAGTGGGCCAGGCTGTTGTTTTTTGCTTGATTGGAAACGAGTGGTTTGCTGAGCTCTGGTGTAGCAGCATGGAGCCCAGGACATTGCTCTGCACTCAGCTGGTGCTGAGGCAGTCAGCTCTGATGGTGCTGATAACAGTGAGCTACTTGATCCATGGGTGGCTGTGACTGGAGGTGACAACAAGTATCAATGCCAGGACCATCCAAAGGCTCAGAGCAGGCTTTGCTAGCTCCAGGAGACAGACTTTTGCAATGCACAGTATCTGTCATTCCAGGGAAATGTTGCAAGAAGCCTGTGGGAGCAAAATATCAAGTTTCCTCCTAGGAAGCAGTAGTTGAGTGCTTACATCTCTCTACTGGGGTCACATTAAAGAGAGGAAAGGCTAAAGTCTGCTATGGAACCACTCTTCCCTCCTCGAGGATAAACATCTCCTCGTAATTATCTGAAGGTCAAGCAGAAGACTAAAACTGGAAAACTAAAGAACATCAATTTTATTGTTTCAGACAGTTATTTTATTTTAACAAGTACTCAGGAGGATACTCAATCTGCAGGAGTTGAGCCCAGTAGTGAATGACAATTCAAAGTCCCCCAAATACTGAAGATTTACCAATCACCAGTCTGTAAAATGAGCTGGGTTAGAAAGTTTTCCTGAAAAGTCATGATTTGCAGTTGTTGCTGTATTGTATTAAATGCTTCTCTCTAATCATATATCTCTGAAACATGGTTTCTCCTGGAAAAAGTGTCATAATTTCATTCCAAATGACATATTTTACTATATTTTATTAGTATTAAAAATTATGTTCCTATTATCATTAGTTTAAAACAATTGGGTAACATATAGCAGGTTTACATAGTGTATTTTCTGATGGGCATAGCTAATATGGTCTCCTTATAAAAACATGTTAAAAACATCTGTATTTCATGCTCTTCACATGGAAAGAAGAGCAGCAGTATATGCATTCCACATTATTAACTAAAATCCATGCATTGTCAGTGGAAAACTGACTAAAAAAAGCTGAAGTGCTATGCGGAAGTAATTTTGTCTATGGAAAACCTCTTCTGAGCTTACAAAGAGTAATGACAGACAATATTTCTTGTAATGCATTGTGGTAGAAGCAGTTCAGGATGTGTAACAAAACAACACACCCTGCATTGTAGCAATCAAGGACAATAATATCAATGTGGTTAAAATTATTTGAATGTGACTGTTTTTTCTTCTAGGTAGGTTAGTTAATTTAGATTATCTGTATTTCCACTGCTCATCATTAGCAGTTTTCATTTCATTATTTTTCATTTCATTTCATTATTTCAGGAAATAATTTCTGCATAGTTTTTAACTTGTTCTCCAACTAGAATTTAGATCACATTTTTTAACATAACCAGTATAGAATAGAAACTTTCTCGACGTGTGCCTTTAGTATACCTTTACACTGCCATACTAACAAGAGTTACAGAGGCCAGCCTGATTTGAGATAGATTGTCCATTCCCTGGGTGATCCCGCACCAGTGCTGCACAGCTGAGCCAAGGAGCTCTGAGGCGCTCTAGTCCACCTGCTGGTGCAAAAGTGTGTCTGTGACAGATGCCACATAAAGTGGACCTAGATATGACATCTGAACAGCTTTTGAAATTACACACCTCAAATCCTGATGACTGAGCAGAGACAGTTATCAGGCCTTCTGAATTACATGCCTATAGAAAAACATAGTTAAGGGCTGAATTCCTGCCTCTTGCTGTTCTGGAAGTTCTTGTTGTCTGTTCTCCCAAGCTAATTCACAGGAGATGACTGCTAAACACATTGCTTACATCCTGACATTAGAGATTTGAAAAAAACACATGCAGTTCCCAAATAGGATCTGGTGGCAAAATGGAATTTGAGGGATCAGGTGGGGCACAGCACCAGTCTTATTTTGTATTACGCTGATTTAAAATGCTTCTTCAAATCCGCGATATACAGAAAAGGAAAGCGCTGTCTTTCTGCTCATGTGGAAATTGTTGTAGCCAAAACTTAACATTGGCATAGGAATAGTAAGAATTTCTGATGTCATAGACTTATTTCACATTTTAAATCTTATAGAGAATTTTGTCATTGAATGTCAGAAATCCAGGATATGCAAGTATGCATCAAATAGAGTGGAAGAATAGCGTAGCAGAATTCAAATCCAAGTGCCAGTGGGGTCTTACAGCTTTTAGCAGTGGAATGCGGTACGTACATACCTGACTAATTTGTCCACAGAAAGAAATTGAAGTGAAATGAGGAAAATATTTGAAGTAAAGGTGACTTTGCAGTGACATTCACACAAAATAAGGTTCTTAGTGAAACCCCACTGTAATACTGTTGGTGCCTGATGCAACCCCCTGCTCCCATAAATACTTTCTGTGAATTTGTCTTCTCTTTTCATTGCAAGTGTAGGGAACAATTAGAGATTACTCCTTACTGGAATAAAAGCAAACAAAGAAAAATTTCAGAGAGCATAAAAATTGAAAACATAAAGTGTATGTGCAGAGACACTAATTCTTCTCAGCAGGGTTTTTGCAGGCATTCAGATAAAGTATGGGACCGTATTCTAGTGCTTATCTCACACCACAACCTGTTTCTGAATACCAGTAGAATAAATGCTGTGGAAAACCATTAGAATAGTATTTTCAAATGTAACTTGAGTTTGAATACATAGTAAAATTTATTGAAAACCTCCACTTTACAGATGAGGGAAGTCACTTTATTTACATGCTTTTAAAAGTTCAGTTGTTTAAAAAATGTGGGGTATTTCAAACTGCGTGGTTTTGGACTGATTCTGTCTAGGTCATCAGTATTGTAAGACTATTACCTGCTGTATGCATACAAGTAAATGCTTATGACAATCTTTGCCCTTTCACAAGTATATGTCTCTATTATTAAAGTGGACTTCTTTTCATGTCACTTTTGTTCTGTAGCTTGGAGGCAAATAAGATGTCTCCCCACTGGCCAATGGTCTTCCACTGAAATTGCTGGACATCACTAGTCTGGTACTTAGTTTCTTTGAGGGTTTCATTCTGGAATCCAGATTATGACACCAGTTTGTTTGGGTTAAGGATTTCATTCTGGAATCCAGATTATGATACCAGTTTATTTGGGTTAATGATTTGATTAACTCATGACTAATCCTATTGATCGCAAAGAGATTAGCCATTTCATGGAATGCAATAGTTTGACCATGCGTTCCTTAAAACAAGCTAAAATACTCTCTATTACTGTTCATCACAAATCTTCAAGATCTTCCACTGTTTCCACAGTCTGTAGTAAATTATGTTCTTTCTTCCTAGGGAAAGTAAATAATCTTTGCTTTCCCAGATAATGTGTGGAATAAAGAGAAGCAAACACATTCTCACCACCAGAATAATAACTAGTGTTTAGCAGTTATTATTAATACCAAAAGCATTTTTTTTCTGAAAGTGCTAGTTGCATTCTTTTTGTTGTTACATCCAATCTTGCAAAGACTCAATTATTCTTTTAGTCTTTTTCAAAACCTGATGGAGTAAACTCTTCGGTACAGAGTGTTACCTATTGCTGCTCTGTAAGACAGAAAGGTCACATCTGCATTACCACATTGCATTTTATCCCATCCTTGAAAAAAAAAATCAATAGTATTCAAGAATCAGTGGAAAGGGAGCCCACCAGTTGCTAGACAGGCATTGTTTGCTTCCTATATACAGCAATATAGTAAAGGGTCCAGTCTGGCTAGGTTTAACAGTATTAAAATGGAGAGCTCAGTTTGTCACAGTTGAGTGACAGCTTGGAAAGCTGTTCCTTACTGTTTTCCAGTTGTTAGCTTTCAAACTGAAAGGCTGGTGTCTGGCTGTGTCTTATTTTGGATGTTGTAAAAATTTAGGAGTCCCAGGCACAGGCCAAATATTCCATGTGAACATAATTTTTAAACGGTTGACATTTTTAAACTAGTGAGAAGAAAGGACATATATGCTCTCTGTAAGAGCATTGGGAGATAAATTCTAGGGGAAAAAAAAGAAAACCATCAGACCTTTAAGAGTTGTAATCACAAAAGAAAAAGACATCAGCCAGGAGTGGCTTCAAACAGGAAATTAAAGACAATTGCAAATCATCAGAAGAATGTGTTTCTGAAATATTCCTCCAGTGAAAATGGCAGCACAAACTCTGTCTATTTTCAGATGAAATGTGCATGTGTAACCTGCATGTCAAATCCTGCTAATAAACAGGAATATAGAATACAGTTGCTTCCAAAATTCGGGAGCTGGTTGAAATTTAAATGCTGAGCCCAGCTCTGAATATTTGCCACATCATGGAGACAAGCACTTTGCATCTCCACAGACCGCCTGAGGCTGGCAGGCCTCCTCATATTTGCATTGAGATCATCAGTGGGTCAAGTCTGTAGTGCTCAGCCAGCATTGTTTCACACAAAACTCCCAACCAGCTATAAGACTTACATGAGAAAAAAATCAGTCCAGCAGCTGAATCCAAATCCCACAATAGGCTCAATAAATACTAAAGCTACAAATAAACTTTTGGTTCTATATGGATAGATAAGTCATTAACCTGTTTATAAAGATGTAATTATTTTATCACTATTTAAAAATTTGTATTTATGCTGCAGGAGAGTGTATCCTGCTAGATCCAAAGGCCTGGAAGAGGCAAGGGTGCTTTCCTTGTGTCCAGCCAGCAGTGAGGCTGGAGATGGATTCCCAGAAGGCAGATGCATGTAGAGTGTATTACACATCACATACCTGCCAATTCACACGTCTAGACAGACACCCAGAGCGCTCATACAGACACAGGCTACACTGAGGGTGTTATTCTACTCACCTCTGCAGGGCAGTAGGATGGGGGTCAACAAGTGACAAAATACGTACATTTGTGGATGAGGTGTGTCTGTCTGGCAGCTGTCTCAGACCCTGGGTCTGACCATCCACTGCCCTTGATGCCAGTCTCCCCAGCTGATAACATTAGGACACACAACCCCTGAGGTTTCAAGGTTTCAGCATCACATCAACTGCAGTGTGTTGCACACACACACACACACACACGCACGTGCACACAAAGCTAGCTGGAACTCCCCTGTCCACACAGCCAAACCCTTGTGCTCTTGCTCTCAGAGAACCCCACACGCTCTTACTCCTGTCCGCTTCACCAGCCCAGCATCTCATCCAGCATGATTCTTGCTGGCACTTGCACACCCACTCCCACTATGGCTGCTGCACCACAGACGCAGGGCCCCTACTCACCCTCTGACTCCAGCTGCTGCATTCAGACTCCATATGTGTGCACACACATGTGTACATGTGCAGCACACATACACACATGTGCACACAGACCTGTGTCAGTGTGACAAAGCAGGAAAGGACTCTGGTGAGCAGCCGGGACAGGCTGTACTGCCTAGGAGCAGGGCATGGCTGACAAGCATACCCACTGGCCAACTACTTACCTGTCACCAGCCCTTTTTGCCCTCTCTCTCCTCATTTTCCTGTTCCTGGTCCTCCCCAAATCACCTCAACCCCTTCTGATCCTTTCCCAAACATCTCATAGTAAATTCTATGGAACCACAAACTGCTCTTCCCTTGAACAAAAAATGTGTCCCCAACCCTTGGCAGCAGCCCCCTCTCTGTCAGAATCATAGAATGATAGAATCATTAAAGTTGGAAAAGAACTCCAAGATCATTGAGTCCAACCTTTGACCAATCCCCCCATGTCAAATAAATCATGGCACTGAGTGCCACGTCTAGTCGCTTCTTGAATGCGTCCAGGGATGGTGACTCCACCATTTCACTGGGCAGTCCATTCCAATGCTAAACCACCCCTTCAGTGAAGAAATTCTTCCTAATGTCCAACTTAGACCTCCCCTGGTACAGCTTGAGGCACTCCTTACTCTTAAAGACCAAGGCCAAGAAGGCATTACGTACCTCAGCCTCTTCATTATCCTTGGTTACAATGTTCCACACTGGGTCCTATAAAGGATGGAGATTTTCTTTGGCTCTCCTTTTGTTGTTACATATTTATAAACACACTTTTTATTGTCTTTCACAGCCGTGGCCAGATTAAATTCTAGCTGAGCTTTTGCCTTTCTAATTTTCTCTCTACGTGACCTAAAACAAACCTTGTACTCTCCTTGAGCTGCCTGCCTCTTCATCCAAATCTCATAAACTCTCTTTTTTCCCTGACTTGCTGGTAGAGCTCCCTGTTCACCTAGGCTGGTCTTCTTCCCCACCAGCTCATCTACTGGCACATGGGGACATCTGCTCCTCCCCTCTTAAGATTTCCTCCTTAAAGTATGTCCAGCTTTTCTGGACCCTTTTGTTTATTAAGGGCTGTTTCCCAGAAACAGTGTCCTGAACAGGCCAAAGCCTACTCTCTGGAGGTCCAAGGCACAAGTACTTTGCTGATCCCCTTCCTTATTTCACCGAGAATTAAAAACTCTTTGATTGATTCCATGGTCACTGTGCCCAAGACGGCCTCCAACCACCACATCTTCCACAGCCCTTCTCTATTTGTAAACAGCAGGTCTGGTAGGGCACTGCCCTGACAGGGTCCTTTACCAGCTGTGTCAGGAAGCTAACTTCCATACTGTCCTGGTTCGAAAGACAGCTGTCTGCCAAGGAAGGGGGGAAACCTGCCTGAGATAGAGCGGATGATCCCCCGCCCTCCTCCAAATTACTATACCCTTGAAATTATGGGGCTTTCAGGNACTGGCACATGGGGACATCTGCTCCTCCCCTCTTAAGATTTCCTCCTTAAAGTAT
>VZRJ01004223.1:798-23615 GCA_013397565.1 Ptilonorhynchus violaceus
TCGAGGGTTAACTCCCAACCCAAGGGAGGGGAGCTGAAGGGGTTGACAGCTGGGACAGGCTGCCACAATGGCTCTTGCTTGCTCCCTTTTTAGGCCAAACATGCGGGCGAGGCCTGGAACGTTCTGATGGAAAAGTGCATGGCTCAACCTGGCCCACTGGAATACATCAGGCAGGTTGGCAACATGCACCGGTGCAGCCAAAGCATCTGCCCTCCTATTCCCTTCCGCGATGAAACCTGGAAGGTCAGTGTGAGACCTAATGTGCATGACGAAATAGGGTTGCTTTTGGTGGGCAACAAGCTGTAAAAGCTTCGAAAGCAAAAGGTTGATTTTTGGGTTGCTGGACTCCGTAAGCCAAGCACCTTTTCCCCTGGATGCTATTCCGGCCACATAAGCTGAATCTGTCACCAAATTAAACAGTTCTGGGAACCTGTCAAATGCTCCAACGACAGCTGCCAGTTCTGTTATCCTGTGGCTGGACCCCACCACGCAGCAGTGGGATTCGATGACCTCAGAGGTCTTTTCTAGCTTAATTGATTCTGTGAAGATCTCAGCAATATGCATTGCAAGAAGGTCAGGGTCAACCTCTGTCTTACAGAACAGAATTAAGTAGACAGTTTATTAGTTAGCTGAAGGTATATGCAAGGAAATTCCTATTATTTGCTTGCAGGTATGAACTTTTGAATTAATATAGTCTATCATATAATTTCTTTCTTCTCTAAATGTCAAAATATGTCTTTCACTATGTTCTACATTTTACTTTTCATTTTTCTGAAGAATCTGTAATAAAAACCCTTTATGAAACATACTTTAATGTAAAAGGTTTTCTTGGTTTCCAAAAACGACTTCTGAATATTTCTGACTGTAGCTAGTATC
Source organism: Ptilonorhynchus violaceus (assembly GCA_013397565.1). NCBI lineage: Eukaryota > Metazoa > Chordata > Aves > Passeriformes > Ptilonorhynchidae > Ptilonorhynchus > Ptilonorhynchus violaceus. Next base: position 1,675 of record VZRJ01004223.1, read on the forward strand.
CACAGTATCTTCCAGATGGAGAAAATTAAGCATTCATATCTCATCTTTTCCTACTGAATCCAACAAGTTTTGGAAAAAAATGTCATTCTTTCGCATTCATCCATATATGGCTTGATACCTGTGTAAATCTCTTCTTAATGTACATGTCAGAAAAGAGTTCAACTAATATTATGAGGCATGGGAAATATTTGTTTCAGGCCTTGAAAAAATGTAACCCTTTTCTTAACTTAAAACTAGATGTGTGCTCATGTGTGTGCTACATAGATATGTATATATTCCATGCACAACTTGTAACACAGCTGGGGAAAGTTGTTCACTTTTCAAAATGAGCAACATATGGTCTTTATAAATTGTATAGGAAATATTTTGAATAAATAAGTGTTGTGACTTATTTCACATAAACAAATAAAAGAATTTAAATTAAAAAGATAAATCTATGCATGGGATATAAAGCTGAAAAGCTTACTATGCTTATTGCTATTTTGGTTCTGGTAAGTGCTTCTAGGTCCTTGAATTTCTTTCAACTATATAAAAACTGGATTTACTCCCAGAGCTCCACTTCTTAACTAGGGCAGTTTAAAAACTAAACAAGGACTGAGTCAGTTAATTAATTTAAATGAGATTACAAATCAGAAACACATTACGTAATGTTGACTTAATTACCATTTTTTATTTACCTAATTAAAACACTCTGAAGGAAAGTTAACAGTCTCGACAATGGCCTGTTGGGTGACTTGGCAGAGACTGATAAAAGGGGAGGTGAAGCAGAGAGCCTGCCATGACCCGTCAGGCTCTGACGCCCCGGCCCATCACATGTCACCTCTCTGTCAGCCCACGGGGCTGGCATTGCCCCGACCAGCCCGCACTGGGGGATGCTCCCCCAGTGGCAGAGACACGGGGTTTCACTCATCAGCCACAGGCGAGCTGGTCTGTGGTGGGTGCGCATGGGGGCATGTGGTGAAATGAGTCAGCTGATGGCTTAGTAGATCTTTCTGTGTCCAAAGCAAATAGTTTTAAACTGAAATGAAAACAGAGCCCAGCTTTTGCTGACCAGCCTGGCCAGCTCCCAGCAGAAGCACCTCCATGGCCTGAGCCCTGAAGGCTTTGTGAAGTGACATGCCTCCATGGGCTAAAGCCTAGGTGCCAACACCGGCAGACACCTTAGCTTTTTCGGGCAAGCACTCGGCTCTCTTCCTTGCTCCCTCTTTCAGGTAGGTAAAGGTTAGACAACAGCACGCTTTTGAGGTAAAGAGCCTAAGTCACTGTTACGGCTCTTGGTGCAGCACATGAGTGCTGATGAAGCCTGCCTGCATAGAATCACCACATCCAGCCTTCAGGGTAGCTCCTGCTGTTGCACTGGTCTCCTCTGAGGTCCCTCCCATGCCGCCTGGGTCATTTTTCTACTCTAATCATTTACCACCACTGTATGAAGACGAACACACTAAAAACCTATAGGACTAGCACTTCGTGTAGTTAACCAGTGCAGCAGCAGAGCTGTCTTGTGAACACAGAGGAACTTCTTGCAGAATGAGGGTAGCAGAACAACATTTTTAAAACAAGTCACTGGTTCAGTATTGTGGATGTTTTCCGTCTGGGTGTCATGAACACGTATTGCTAACAGAGCAACTTTACTGTTGAGTAAAGACGTGAGGGCAAAGGTGACTTTCTCAAAGTGAAGCCCTACTTGTTTTTTAAGGTGCTGCTTCCTCCTTGTGTGGACTGTGCTTCATATCATTTATCTTCAGGGATATATAATCATGGAATCCTTTAGGTTGAAAAAGACCGTTAAAATAATTATTGCCAATTCTGCCACTAAACCATGTCACATCTATAGGTCTGTGAAATACCTCCAGGGAAGGTGACTTCCTAACTTGCCTGAGCAGCCCATTCCAACGGTTGGCCACCCCTTTGGTGAAAATTTTTTTCCTAATATCAAGTCTAAACCGCCCTTGGTGCAACTTGAGGCTGTTTCCTCTTGTTTTATCACTTGGTACTTGGGAGAGCAGACCAACCCCACCTGGGTACGATGTCCTGTCATGTTAGTTGTAGAAGGCAATAAGATTCCCCGTCAGCCTCATTTTCTCCAGGCTGAACAATGCCTCCTCCCTCAGCCACTCCTCATAGGACTTGTGCTCTACCAAACAAAGTGGCGGTGGTGAACGTTTTATCATATGAAATCAGATAGCCAAAATTTTCAGAGAAGTATTTGAATTGAACGTAGTGGTCTATGAAAATATGAAAATAAATCCCCCCTCAATTTAACATACTTACGAAAACAAGGGTGACACTTTCACCCATTCCATTTCTATGTTTATAGCATCCTTTCAGTGGATACTTAATGCAATAAAATACTTTGAGCTTGTTTATAACATAAATTAGCTGTCTTATCACTAGAGTTGGTGTGAATAATGCTCATAAAATTGTACAATAATTCTGGATTGTCAGATAGAGAAATACTACACAAAGAAAGACACAGCTTTTGTAAAAATGAAATTGATACAAGTGTTTGGGAAGTTTGTCTAGCCAATCAGTTGCTTTGTCAAGGTAAAATGGTGTAGGTGGTAGAATGTAGGTATGTAGTAAAATTAAGGCAATTATAAGTAAAGGTAATGATTTAAAGTACAGGGATGAAATTATTTATTTATTTATTCAGTTGTTTGTTTTATGGATTTTTGCTGTTCATGTTATTTGCTTTGGAGAAGAGGAAGATATCTTACTTTTGTTTGCCATGCATGCTTTCCAACCTGACAATGTTCTGAGAGTCTTTGAGAGATCAAGAATTGATTAGGAAAGTATTTTCCCTAGGGAGGAAGTCCTCCATCCTTGAAGGCTTTTATGTCTTGACTTTGTAAAACCTTGAACACGCCTGAGCTTAATCCCATGGCTGAGCCTTCCCTGGGCAGGGGCTGGGACTGGAGACATCACCAGGTCTCTATCACACTATGGTAACCTGTGATCCTGTGATTTTCAGGGGTACAACCATTTGCCTCAAGTTTGTGATGTCAGATGGCAATGTAATCCTGACAGTCTGGAAGGTAGTTGTGATTCTTGTTTCTGATAGTCAGCTGTCAAGTGCTGTATAGGTATGTGAAAGCTTGAACAATATCAAACTGACACATGGTGTCACATCTCTGTGGTCCTGTATCCCCCATACCAAAGTCACAGACTATCAAAGAGCAAGGATGTATTTACCTGTTGGTGAATGATTAAATTAGTGTCTTGTCAGCTGAGATCAACTGAGTACAAAGGCTATGTCCTAGCCTGTGGCAAATAGAAATCTGTTCATTGAAACCACTGAGAAAGTTTATTTCATTAGTGTGATGCCTGTGGACAATCTGCTTATTTCCCTAAGACATGGCTCTAGAAAGTATTTTTAGTTTTTAGCAGATTCTGCTGCTATTTTTTTTCAAGGCATTTGATGTTATGCTATTACAGAGAGCCTTAAAAGCAAAACTTCTTGTACAGGATGGGGCATAAGGAAGGTATAGCATAGCTTACTTTTTAAAAAAAGTATCTTCTCTTATCAGCTGAAAAGTGAACGATTGCTCACTACTAAGGTGAGCAATACTAAAAATCCCTCAGGAAGCTGGTGAAGAACAATGTGGCTTTCTTGGCTTTGCTGGGGTGGGTGTCCTTCCTGCTTGTTAAAGACAAGGTGGTTCAAAGGGAGAGAGTGTCGTGTCCCTCTCTGTATGGCAGACCATCAGCTTTTTTTTTTCCCCCTCTGCCTTATGATCCTAGTGTACCACAGGGAAAATGGATGCTTATTTTCTCACTTGTAGCAGGCTTCAGCAGTGAGTTTTACTTAACTCTGGCTACACTGAGAGTTGCCTGCACTCACAGATGCTCATTGGGATTGACTCCCAGAAATGAAAACATAGGAAAAATATTAAGTATAAAATATATCAGCTTCTTGACTCTTCCTTTCATACAGTCTCCTAGAAGCAAGAGTAGTTTGAGATAGCATTTGAATATCTTGGTGATAGCCATGCTAAATAATGATCAATTATACATAAAGTGTATCAGCGTTATATGGTCAGTTAAAAGTAAAGGCTGGCTTGAACCTATTTCATATAAACTGTTCATCCACAGAGCAATAACGTACCAAGAGTAAATTGGATCAGTCAGCACCAAGAATAGCAGAGCAGAAGATATGCTTACTGTAGCTGTGAGGTGCATATGAAAGCCATTTTGTGAAAATGGTATGTGTAGGTGACTTTCTGCTCTGTGACAACAACAACAACAACAAAACTAAGGAAACTTACAGTTGGGAGCTACCTAAATGAAAATGATGAAAATTTCAGTTTCATTGCATAAACATGATGGGGTTTTATTTGCTTCTTGTGTATCTTTGCACCCAGCTTCTAGCTTAGGAAGTTGCTTGGGGTTTGGGTTTTCTTTTGGTGGTTTGGTTTCTTTTGCTTTTGGTTGTTGGGTTTATTTTTACTTTTTTAATGTGTGAGAGTTATTTACTGGGACAATTGAATGCTTTTCAATCCCAAACTGACAAAGCTAACTAGACAGACAGTGAGTTTGGTTTATGTCTTTCTCCATCACTCTGGAAGAAAGGGCTCGTGTTGTTAATTAGTGATCATGTACAGAAGAGGACAAAGATAGATTTAAAGTGTCTTAACATGTCTTTTTCTTTCTTAGTTTCTGTGACTTTCCAAAAATGCCTCTTACTCCCTCTTTCAGAAGAGCATTGCTCCAATGTATCTGTTCATTCAGTGTTCTGCTTATATGAAGTTATTAATATAATTTAATCCTGTAATGACCATGGTTCTCTGGTACTTTGCAAAGCTATTTGCATCCAATCAAAACAGAAAAGTGCTTTATAATTACTGACACTTGTAAGAGAATTGGATCATCACGGGCCATCTCAAGTCTGTGTCTTTCATCTCGAGGATCAGATGCTCCTCTGTGTTTTAAGTGCAGAGTTACATAGGTTGATGCTCTCATACAGAATAAAATTCTTTGCTTTTTCAAATGCGCTTATTGAAGGGTTAGATAAGTTGTTTCTCATCTTCGTCTTCAGTAATTCTTTCCTTTCTCAAAATCTCATTGAAACCTCTGAAAACACAGATTGAGTATCAATATGTAAAAACCTTTATTATTGAGTAATTAAAATAAACCAAAGCTGAGTCTGACAGGAAAATTATAATAAATGGCCATCTGCTTATCCCTATAACTGGAAAATTCTTTGCTAAGTTTCTTGTTGTAATAACAATTGTTTAAACTACCATCAATCTTTAAATCCTAGATCCAGAAACTAGGAGTAAAGGCAAATTGCTGTGCAAGAGCTAAAAAATTTATTCACTTTATGCTTCCTTATAGTGAATGTTAACAGAGGAAAACTTCAAAGGTTAGTTTCTGGTAGGCCTCATTAATTCCATTTCAAATCTCTGTGATCCTGAAGGTATGTTGTTCAAGCTTTATTGGGTGCTTCCACTACCAAATTGGCACTTCATTTAGCCACACATCTGCAGTAGTTTTACACTCGGACCATTGCTGTGTAAAATTAATCATCTCAGATAATCTGAATTTAAATAGCAGTATGTATGGTTTGCAGAAGCAAAGTATGCCTATTAGAAGAGCATTAAATTCACCCCCTGCAGGTGAATTGCAACACAGGAAAAAGGATGATTGTCCACAGAATGGTCCATATGCAGAGAAACATGATATTTTTAGCATGTCTTGTAGCTGGTTAAGTTTTCAAATTAAATTGATTTAAGTTTTTAAGGGGATGTGCTGTATCATATCGTGAGAAGAAACAGACATACTGAAGGCTACATACTGTGCTGTACAGTGGGACTCCTAAGAGTACCCAGGTGCCAAACCATGGTAAGGGCAGAATCCAACCCATAGGCTTGCCCTTCATGTTTCCTGCCCAAGGCTGAAGAAGATAGATGAAATTTCATGAGAAATTCCCTATTCAATGTGTATTTTGTTGTGTACGAGAGTGATTTAATTCAGTATTGGAAAATTTAGTTGTGTTTTTTAATACAATTGGAACTGGATTTCATATGTGCCTTGGAATTCCAATACTCAGGTAGATACCCAGATACTTGTATTTTGTGACAACTGCCATTCAGATCAACTTAGTAGAACCTGAGCTGTGAAATGGATTTCCATCTCAGTTATCTTCTGTAGAATTAAGCTTGTGTTAACTTGGGAGACATGTGAGTCAAGCCATGTTTATTAAGCTGCATAAACGACGACAACAGATTTCAGTGAACTTCTTGTAGGAAGTAGAGGGAATCTCTCATTCTAGGTTAAGGGCTACAACAGCTATAAGAAGAAGTAATGGGAATTGAAGGACAAGTATTTGTTGATATGTACTTTTCTTCTTTTCTTTCCTTTTTAATTCTTTCCTTTGGGCACTGTAAGCAGCAATACATTCAACAACTCTACTTCCATCTGGAGTCCATTTGGTGGTAGCAATTTCTATGGTGCTATAATGCAATATTTTGGTGGTTTTACGCTATTAATAGCACCACTACATTTTTAAAAATTGATATTTTTTATTCAGACTGTAAAACAGCTCCATTTTAGATGCCTGTATATGTAACAAATGGCGGTGCTTCATTTAGTTGCTTACTCTCTGCTTTTTTTGTCTCATGTTTTTGTTAATAATTTGCAGTAGAGCAGTGTTTTGTTATATTACTGATGTGGGAATACAGTGAAAAATAGATGGTTTTGAAAGCAACTGATTTTATGGATAAAGATAAAATTTTTTATTTAGTGTATTAACATGAAATTGCATTCTCCTTTATTCATTAGGTGCACGTAGCATGAAGAGAACACACTTTGAAGCCTAAAGCTTCAAACAAAGTTTTGTTATTTTTTGTGTTACTTAATCTTAATTTCACAACAGCAGTTCTCACAGTCTAGGAACACAAAGACCATATTGTATTTAAACAGACTGTCATATCGTTGTTGCAGTCATGAGTCTGTGGAAGTAATGTAGGCCTTTGTGCTTTAAGGAAAGGTTAAAGAAACAGGACTCATCACTGCAAGCACTGCTAGTTGCCTTATCCACTATGTCTTTCTGGTCATTGCCTGAGAATAAGTTACCTCTGCTTTTATCATTATGCAATATTATATTTGGGGGATGGAGGGAAAGGGAAGGAAAAGGTACCGTTGCAAATGTGTTTCCAACTTGAGTGTTTACCTGAATGACTCTCTTGTCCTTATTCAGTGATCTATGAGTTCCTCTTATTAGGATCATTGCATCTTTCACGATGTTTCTACATCTGCATAAAATAGGTTACATATAGCGTGTTTGTTCAATAATGCTTCACATAGAAAGTCAGGGAAATGACCTTTAAAGAATAAAATAAAGTATTAGTTTAATAGTTAAGGAGGGTATTAAAAGATTGTGAGATACTTGCAAAACAAATTATTAAAACATTTCTTTCATTTCTTTATAGATTCTGGACAACCAGGAAGTCCAAGCCACAATGATCCTGCCAAGAATCCACCAGGTAAATATAAGTTCCAGAATATGTGCATCTAACATTGTTTGAGAACAAAGATACTACTGTTAATAGCTAAAGAGAGTGTAATTGGTCAGCAACCTATTTTGCACTGATAAGTGTGTATAATCAGGACAAGTTGTGATTACTTTAGTTCCTTTAAACTGGCAGTGCCTCAATTGCAGTTTCATCAGCATTCGTTTAATTCAAGAAGTTTTTCTTTCATTTCATGGTTTTTAGAATTTTCTAAGTGGGGATGGGAAGAGAAGTAAGGAAACAAGATCCCAAATAACTTTATTTTTATAAATGTCTTCAAATGCTGCCAGTTTTCTTTCATCTCAGACAAAACTCAATTGACCTATGTCTGAACTCTGTGACTGAGCTCCCAGCTTTTTTACTTTTCATATATGCTTTATAAAATACAAATGTGTAAATTTAAAATTATTTTTTTGTATCAGCTCAGAGCAGTTTTTGAACATGTTAATGGGTCATGGCTAGTGAAATTTGGAATTTCTTTGAGAGAGGTGTGAGAGTAAACGGTCCTTTCAAGGGGTCTCTTAAAATAAAAATATAAGATAAAATCAAACCCAGACTTTGCTGTTCCAGTCTGTTTAGACAAAAGGTTCCTGGTATTTTCATGGGGTTATCCTTCTAATCAATTGAGTTGTGCTAGTAAATCTCCAAGTCTTTGCCATGTTATGAATATTATCAAAGTAAGACAAACAATTGTGCCAGGCACACTATTGCTTCTTAATGAGTAAGGAGTGACTCCTGCCACCACCATCATGTTATATCTTCTCATTTTAGCTCTCAGATGATGTGTGTATCTGAAATAAGCTGTAACTGACTCAGTTTGATAGTCTTCTAAGTGCAAAGTGAACCATATTCTGACCAGGAAGTAATTTTGTGATGCTGAGCTGCTACATATAAAGGGATATTTTCTGGATCTGTTAAAACATTAGGAAAACCAGCCAGCCTTGTGGTTGTACAGTTTTGTACTTTGCATATGATCAAAGCATTCTCTACTTGTGAAATATGTCATGTGTGTTGCATGTGAATACCCAAAAGTGGGAGAACCCTCAAAGATCATTATACAAAAAGCCATATTCCTGTAATATAAAACCCAGATACATATACTTGAGGACAGCAGATGTATTTTACGGACAAGAGGGCAGAACAAATCAAATAATATCATTCTAAGCTCTATTGCAAGGGATGATGCGGGCTTGATATCAGTTTCGGTTGGAGACTTTGATGCTGTTTCTTTCCAAAATGTGTGGGATGTTAAGAGTAGACTTTATTTTTTTATTAAAAACATGCCATAAATTAGGTAGAATAGTGGCTTAAAAACCCAAAGGAGCAAATTTATATGTAACAGAAATATGAAGTTTCCTCATGGATAATTAGAGTTTTTTGAAACTTGGAGCATTTAGCTGTAGAGCATTTATTTTTGTTTTAGAATATCACTGTGAGTGCAAGAAAAGCCAAATGCATTACCTTACCCATTGTCATTTTGAAGGTTCCTTTGTAGCTGCTGGATTTGGGAAGCTGAAGGCAGGGTCAACTTGCCTTCAATATGTTTTAAAATTCTGGTTTTGAAGTGCTGTTTAGCGTTTGGAGTAGGAAGGTGGAAGTACATATTTTACTGTTGAGGATCATGTTCTTTAGTGAGTCCAGTCTCTCCATCTCTCAGTCTTATCTCCAGTAAGAAGTAAACTTGCTGCTAGCAACAGAGCCCTGGGGAGGGCAGCAGATGAACTGTATGGGCTTTCTTGTGGCAGACTTATGAGTCAAGACGTAATGTTTGACAAACTCCACTGTCTCCGAAGGTGGAGAAACATAGAAAACGGGGAAATCTGTTGCTGGATTCATCATGAGACTTTCTGCTTAAAATATGAGCATAACGCTTTCTCATAATTTGGAGTCACTGCTGCCAGATTTACTCCTTTGTTTGCTGCCAAGTGGGGACAGAAAATGGAAGCTGCGCCTTGCTTCCCTTAATACCCTTCGTTTAAGCAGAGACAGAGGTATAATTGAGCATACAAGAGCTTCTATCTTTGTTAAGCTTCCCTGTGTGATACTGTTTTGGAGTTAAACTGGCAAAGTGAAAGTGTTGAGGTTTGTGGGACAGCAGAACACAAGACTTCTAGGTCTGTGCAGGAGAATGGGAGGGAGTTGCACACCATTCAGCTTGTCTGGGAAAAGGACTACTGTCCTATTCTTTCTTACTAAACTTCACATGACTATTATTACAGCCAGACAGTCACTTCTGTCAGAAACCCAGAGGACATCCAGTCTGAGGTTTGCTTTCAGTCCCAGGCCGGGAGCATGTGAGCTGGTGGTGCTGGGAGGTTGTTCTTCTATCGTGTTTTGTTCTAGTGCCTGTATGTCAAGAAGCTGGGACGCTGGCAAGGAATATGAGCTGTTAACTTTTGGATGCCACTGCCTTCACAAAGATACTGCCAAGGAAGAGGACGTTGGAAACTGAGTGGTAGATGGCAAAGCTGTTGGTGTTGAGTGGTTTTTTTCTAGGTTTGGCTAGACTGTTGCATTCTTTACAGTGTCTGGTGATTTGCTGTCCTAATAACAAATTGGAGAGAGGGTAATGTCACTTGCCAAAAAAAAGAACATTAAGAACCCTTGTTGGAATTCTTTACAATACATTCCTAAAAATATACTGATTACTTTGATAGCCCAATGCAGTATTAAGATGGTGTGGCTTGTGGTGAAAGTGGTATGTAGCTTTTGTAGCTAAATCCAGGGGTATCCTCTAAGTTTTATTTTTCAAAAAACTCAGAATTATATATATATTTTTATATTTTTAAAGAAAAGGTAAAAAGGTTGCTTCTCTGCAGGGATTATGAAGTAAGTTCCAGACAGTTAGATGAGCTGAATTGAACTGAGAGAGGAGAAAAATCTGAAGACTACTATTGTCTGCATCAGCCATTAAGTTCCTGGTATCTAAAAGTTTGTGCTATGGTAGGATGGTGGTAACTATCAAAAGTTACATGATCTAAAAGGGAGAATGGACATGCCCATGGCTCCAATGAGGGTATCTGAACAGACAGAGGCACACCTGGATTAATAAGTTTTAAAACTGAAAATACTCATGTCTTTGTACACTATCAATAAAAACAAACACCAGCACCACCAAAAGCCCAAATGCAACCCAAGTACTTCAGGCCTGCTGTGTTTCTTACTGTTCTGCTGGGCATCTGCTCAGAGCTACTGCTGAAGCAGGCTGTTAAAGGAAACCTAGTGTAGCAGTTTCAGTGTAGTGCTGCATTGTTCTTTGCTCCCTGAGAGGCCCATAAGTCTTTTATATAGCTTAAGAAAATCTGAAAAATTAGCCTTCACAAGAATGTCTCGAAATACCTGTGGTGGTGTGGCAGGATATGAACTGAAGAGAGAAAACATCATCTTTCAGTAAGTTCATCTGTTAGGCATAAGAAAATGATGAGGTTGAGTAAAAAGAAAAAAAATATCTAGAACTATAAGTAAGCTGATGATTTTGACACAAACTGTAACAATATGGTCTTCAGAGATACAGTTTTTACTAGTCAGTTCTTCTAGTTGAGGATTTTCTGGGTTTTAATTTGCTGTATTATTCTTTCCCTTTCTTCCTGCTGGCCTCAACTGTTTGACATTAGTAAGACTATTTGCTATTTGCTATTGGTTTGAGGTTGCTGCTTGGCAGATTCGATTTATTTTTACACCAGTGTTAACACGGCTGTGTCCCGTTGTTGCCGTGTTGCTCAAATCTTTGAACACATCCTTTTTAAGCTACTGAAATAGGAGTAAGAAACAGTAATATTGATAGAGTAAAATGCTCTCTGGACAGGACAATGGGGAGACTGAATTTGCTGAAAAGCTTGCCACCAGCCTCTTTTTGTATAGGTGTCTTCTAGATTTTGGAGCTATGTTTGTCCGGCTTTGGGGAATACAAAAGATAGCTTTTCAGAAAGTGCAAAGGAAACCTAGCCATCCTGACACAGACAATTATGACCCTTTTTGGTGAGGGAAGACAAGTGTGTTCAGATTTTTCCTTTTATCCAAACAGTTGAGTTCAGAGGTTACTAGAGCTATGTTTCATAGCAAGTAGCAAATGCTGGGTGTTTTGTTTAGTGGGATTTTTTTTTCCTTCATAGAATTTATTCCACTTTAGCTAGTTTAAGTAATATTTTCATATAAATTTTTCTGACTCTATAAGATCAGTCAGGATGCAGAAAACTCAGGTTTGAGCCTGTGTGCTGATGAATATTAAATTATTTATATGGGGTAAGACACTTTTTGATGAAGAGATGGAGAAACTGCCTCTTTGCCTCTTTGCCTTTCATTCCTCCCCATTGGTTCCCTTCTTTCCTGCACAATAACCCATGATATGTTATCAGGGGATTTGCCTAGAGATAAAATCCTTACTCTGAATGAGGCATAGGTAGTTGAACCCCCAGCCCCAGCTTCGCTGTTCTGGAATTGGTTTTCCCCTTCTATTTTCCAGAAATTTTAGTCTAGGAACCACTTCCAAAGAAGACCTGAGTGAAATCACCGTCTCTGAAGTTTGTTTTGGGTTGTTTTTTTTTCTTTTTTTAATTAAACTAGGTGTTGCCAAAAAGCTTGCAATGAGCCTCACCTATCTTTCAATATGCAAATCTATCTTGCAGCTGTAGAGCCTCAAAGGCTTTTCTTGCATTTTCATATGGGCTAGCAGCCATGGGCAGAACATTTTTTTGGATCAAGCCCTAAGAAGTGTGTAATAAATTTGTCTATATATGTCTGTTTCAGAAAGAAGTATTTCTGTTAAATTTTAGAATGTGTAGTTTCAGAAATAACTTCTGAAGAGTAGCATGGTCTCAACCTTTGCACTATTTTGGAAATGCAATAAGCAAATGTCTTTGAGTTTTGGATGTCTCAGACCACAGATGGTTTCATTATTTTGCTGTATTGCAAGCTACCCTCTTCTGGATGGAGAATTAGCCCCATAATTAATAGGAATAGAAGAGATATTCCCTGACCTCATCATTGTAAGCAGCTTTTCTTGTGGTAGCAATGCTGCCATACTAGCAGTTTAGGGAATTCAGACAGAATTGTATATAAATAAACATATATTCACCTCTCATTTTCAGCATGGGAGTGGGTATTCTGAAATGCTTACTGTTTCTCATGTGCCTGCAGCCGTGCCATCTCAGATAGCAATCTTCAAATAAAACAGGGTTGGGTTTGGTCATGGCTTGATTTTCTGTGAAGTTCTCCCTTTCCCAAATGCTCTATGAATTAGTAATGTCAGTGATTGAGAGATGATACTTTGCTTTATCAGATTGCCAGCACTGGGCTGGGGAGTGGGGAGCTTTCTGAGGTCAGTGTCCAGCTGTCATATGGGCATGTCATAAGTCTGCACAGGATGTACAGCCCCTTTTTACAAAAGAAAGAGTTTTTGGCCATTCATAATGGTTTGAAATTTGGTGTAGGTAATTACTGCTGTCTACTGGTTTAGAATTTTAAATTCTTGTTCGCTTTGGTTGTCCTTCTTTATGAACCTACTGTGTGAATATGTGCTGGTTTGAAAGTCAACCAGTGGGAGAAATGAACCCCACACAAATACCTTGAGACAGATTTCAGGTGAGAGTTACAATTTAATAGAAATATTACGATAAATGCAATGATACAGAAAAATTGGCTTAAACCCACAAACTCAGAGTACAGGCTGGCACCCTCTTGTTCAGGGTGGCGGTCGTAGTCCAGTTAAGCTGTGATCGCAGTCCTGTTGACGTGACGCTTGCAGTCTTGTCGGAAGGGGTGGTCCTGTGGAAGGTCTGGTCCTCCTCTGGGCCCATCGAGCAGTGGTGGTGGTCCAGGTCCCAAAACCTCAAGACTATATACACTCAGATTCAGGCAGGAATGCTCAGTACCTCCCCAAGGTGGGAAGTTTCACAATGGAATGATGTAATCCTGTGACTCATAGGTTATTTCTGGGAGTCCTTGATGGCCTAAGTCGTTAATAGCTGGCCATTATGCTGGTGCCGCTGAGCCACTATGGCTCATTAGCAGTGATGGCCCCCTCAGGATGGGTGTGACTGTGCTGGTGCTTCCCTGGAGGGAGTTATCATTTGTGAAGATAAAGAAACACTACTCTGCCTTGCAGGGTTTGCCTCTTCTCATTTAACACCCACCTTGAACCCTGAGAGATCGGGTGTGCACTGGGCAGCTACTGTGAATGGCCCACTATTAACAGTTCATCTGAAATTACGTAGATGGGTGTAGACTACACAGTTTGGTTACACTCATATTGACATTCTCTCTCCTATAACTATGATAGAACAAATGATGCTGTGATCAATTCTCATGCCACGTTTACTTCAGATGCTGTTGTGTTCAATGGTGGATGCAATGGTTTTTACTTCAAAGCATGCACAGAGAAAGAATTTACTAAAACCCCTGATGTTACCAGTTAGAATTCCAGGAACCTGCTTTGGCATCAGAAAATTCCCTTTTGGTACCTGCTAGTCCTATAACTGTTGGAAAGCAGTTCCAACTTCTTAAGAAGTCCCAACTTCTTAAATCTTGGCAGTAGTTTCTGTATAACCTGAGAACCTCTGGAGCAGAAAATAGTATGCATTTCTGTTAGTGGCCCTTTCTAGGGCCTTGCTAGGTTTCAGGGCAACTCCTTGAATTCTAGTCATGGATTTCAGAGTCCATTAAACCTGTGTTTACTTCTTCAAGGTACTGCAACGCTGATGAATAATGTGGTTCTGGCTATAATTTTGAGGGTGTCAGCAACCTCATTTATTTCTGAAAATGGCACATTTAGCATTTTAGTTCCTCGTCATGCTAAAAGGTTTAATAGAGTCAGAGGATTTTTTTTCAAGATGTTTGTTTTCTGTCCCAGTTACAGCATTATTGCAACTTTCAGGAAAAAAGAACCCCAAACAAGGTGTGGATGTGCCACATGACTGGGGAATGTTATGTGATAACCAAAATAGCCTCGTTCTCTGGACAGACCTTACTTCAACTGATTCAAATGTTATCATCACTGAAATCTTCTTTGCACTCCTTGGCTGATGTTATCCATCCATAACCGCCTTTAAGATATTCTGGTTTAGTGGCAACCTGCTTCTGGTACTTTTTTTCAGATACTGGTTTCAAAATGCATGCAATAAGGAAACAAACTGCATGTCTGCTAACTGTATTTTGACTTATGAACAGTGTGAGACTAATTTTTTACTACCACTTCTGACTGTAAATAGTAGTTGTACGAAGTTGTAGCAGCATTCAGAACATTACACTGCATAGCTTAAAGTTTACTTACATCTTTCTGCTATACACCAGGCTAAGGTTTCCAGCCTTTTACAGTAGCTCCTGATGTTGTATTTGTCTTACTGTTAGTAAGCTACTATTGTGTAATTCCTCTTTTTAAAGATCCCGAAATAAAAGTACATTAATACAAATTGTTTCCATCACTGGTTGGATCCTTACCCTTCTTTTATAAGTTGCTCAAAACCAAGGAATATCAATGAGAAAACTGTATGTATGGTAGTACCAGGAAACAGTTTTATGGTTAGGCCCTAGCCAATATGCAACACAATGTAAACAGACATTCTATTCATAAAAGTACAATTAAATCAGAAGATATAAAAAGACTGGTTAAAGATTTGTAAAGCTACGTGTCACTGGTAAGCTTTTAAGTAATGTGAGAACAAGCTTGTTAGAGTGATTGTTTGTGCAATCTGAAATTATTTCTTAGTAGGTTTAAACTACTTTATTTCCTCCCACCATCCTCCCCGCGCTTTTAAGTTTTTGCATCGTTAAAATGGTTGAAAGCTGCATTTGTAACTCGCCTCTTTAAGGCATAGTACAAGACATAGTGCAGAAATAGAATGAAGATGTATAAGGACCAGGACAATGACATCTATAGCAGTTGAAGGTTTCTCCCTTTACTGGCTGTATATGGGAACTTGGTCAGAACTGCTGCTGTTCATCTGAACAGATGGTTCATAAACCATCTGTTTATCTTTCATCCTTGATGCCACTGACCTGGCCATTGTGGAATTGTATGGAAACAATATTTTTCAGAAGTGAGTTTTCTTTAAAAACACTAAGAAGTGTAGACAGATTTTATACCCACCCTGTACAAAGACTAGAAGAAAATGAAACTATATTTCCACTGTTATACATGGGTTTTGGAAGTTACAGAGTCGTTATACAAAATTGCACTACAGTGGTTTTGTCAGAAAGGCTCTTTTTGTAGAAATCAGATTTTTAAGAATAATAACAATTAATAAAATGTATTTCAGAGACTGCCATCTCTCAGGCAAGATGAGTTTTATTAAATAACAATACTCAATGCTTTTATTAGGTTTGAATAATAAAGACAGCAAAGTATTATCATGACCATCAAAAGATGAAGTAAATTGTCTGTGATGAATACAATAGACGGTTACCAAGTGCATTAGTGTCTGTACTGAACAGATCAGAAACACACACCAAGAGTGCTAATTTAAGGTTCTTTAACATATTAATGTAAATGGTGCATTAGGGAATGGGTAATCAAAAAACCAGTAAGACCGATACTGTATGAAGTATCACCACATACTTTTGGCTTGCATGAACTGTAATAATGTGAATATGAATGTTAACTTCTAGTCAGTAATGTGATGAGCTTCACAAGGTAAAAGGCAGTGTCTCACACCGTAAAGAGAAAATGTCCTATACTGCTTACCTTCTGCATACAGTCTTGCTGTTTAACATTTATCTTATATAGAGTGCATGTTTCTGCAACAAATTACAGCAATTTAATGGCACAGAACATTTTCCTTTTGCACAGCTGGGAGCCAAGAACAGTTCTGCAACATACTCACCATAAATTATCTTCATAACTAGGTGAAACTGTTGAAGTTCACTGGTGCTGGACCTTAACGTGCACCCAGAGGCACCATTGGAGTCCACCATCCCTGTTAGAACATAAGGCTCAGGATGAAGTTGCTCAGTGCTATGACATAGCTGTTTACAGTTGCATTAATTCTTTAATAATAATTTGTCACATTACATAGAGAAAAGAGTCAAGTTGTTTTTCAGTTTGATTGAGATTGACAATAGCTGTAGTTTCCCTTTCATCCCTTATGCCAGCCAAAGCATTTACGTATATCTGTGGGTGTCATTATTTTTGCCCCACTTCAAGGCAGGATGAAACTTGGGTGAAAGACGTAACCCATTGGTCAAGAATGCATCTTTTGTGAGGGGATGATACATGGTGGTACCACTTGGTGGCAAAATACTTTCCCCGCTCCCATTTCATTATCACAAAGAGAGAAACGTTCTATTTCTGTATATATTACGTAGGTATTCTCAATATTGCCAGTGAGAAAAACTGAGAATTCATGAGAGAAGACTGAAGATTAAACATATGTGTCTGAGTGTGTATGCATGCGCACATGCACACATCTGTGTTCTTACATATAAAATCCAACATAGGATTTTTCTTCTTTTTATATGAGCCTTGGGCCTTGTTCTTAATGTAACAATAGCTTGATTAATCTGCACTTGGGTAAAGCTCCTCTCAAGTTAGTCTAACTTGAATGAGAGATGCTTCAAAGTAGTGGTATTTGGATAAATAGCCAAGAAGTTCAGTCATGTCTCATTACCAGCTTCAGAGCTGGCAACATGGTTGTACACTGGCTTTAAGCCACACTTCACTTATGGGCCGACTAAAATCAAGAAACTAATTTTTTCTCTGAAAATCCCCCTTCCATGTAGCACTTTAGTTTATTCCTCCTGGAGGAAATAAGCAGAAAAGCAAAGATTGCCTTTACTTGAGGAATTACTAGCATTTATCCAGCTTACCTGTTCTTAGCTTAAAAAATGAAAACTGAGGAAGGAAAAATAAAAATTTACTCCTTGCATTTTTTTTTATTATATGGGTAAGCCAAGGTCTGTCAAATAAAGAATTAAATATTTCAGAAGCCATGTAGTGTTTTCATCCACACAAAACACGTGGAGAAAGGGTGCAAGAGAATATATTAGATGAAAGAGAAAGGCTTCACTTCTTAGACACTGCAGAGGGGCCTGCAGTATTTGGGTGAAGGACAATAAGAGAGGAAAAAGTAATGGATATAGAGAAAATCTGTTGAAAATGAGAGAGAGAGAAATGTGAAAGGAAGTGAATGAAAAAGGAAGGGAGACCTGAAGAGTGACTAGTGGAAATAAAGACATGCGGGAATAGTGTATGAGGTGACATTGACTGGAAGATGAGAAGATGACAATACTGGCAGAATGCTCTTCAGAATGATTCTACAGGCCTACAGTGCTCTGTCCATCCATGGTCATGGATTGGTTCTCAGCTGGAAAAGACTGACAGTCTCCTACAGGTCTGACAGTGTAACAGAGATGCTGGGAAATGTGCTTGGTCGGATGCATTCCCATTCTATCAGCTTATGCTGTCTTGCACACTGTTTATACCTGAACTGATAAGTAATACCAGAGGTGCTGGATGAGGCAGCTCTGTGGGACTAGTAAGCAGTGAAAACCACTCTTTTTGCCACTGCCCTCTTTTTAAGCCTGAAAAGTAAGTAGAGGTTTCTCCAGATGTACCAAGGACAGACCTCTCAGATGAAGTGTACTGCTTTTACAGTCACTTTTCTGATTATAAGTGGCCATGTTTTTGCAAAATCACTTGAAGATGAAAGCAATAATTGCCAAAAGAAATCCAAAGAAAGTAGTACTGAACCAGTTTTCCAAATCAGTAGATACTCCAGTAGCTGTATTTTTTATTTGTTTGTTTTGCTAGCTAAGACATCTAGAATACTTACTCAAACATTTGGAACAGAAAATTGACAGTTTATTTCCAAAAGAAAAAAAGCTGTGTTAATTCATAAAAGAGACTAGAGAAACCACAGTCTTAGTGCACTGTCTCACATGAAAACAAATTAAAAAGTAATACTGTTGGAGCAGCAATGTGCACCAAGTATAGATGAAAATACTTTGTTTTTACATAGTTGTTATTACCACGTATAAAAGGCTATGATGCCGTCTAATCTCAAATTCAGTAATACAGCTTTTGCAGTGATCATTGAGATGAGAATTCCCCAGAAACCTGGAATTCTTAGCTCTCTTTGCATAAGGTTATCTAGTTACACTACTAAGTCTTCATTATCAGCTGCTGTTCACTGCAGTACTCCAAGTTATGCCTGAATTCCATAGCAGGGAATGTATATTATATACGTTTATCTTAGAATAAGTAAATGTAAGCCAAACCAGTAATACGTGTTTTCTTAAACATGGGTTTCTAGATATATAATTTAGCATGTATTTAAAAAAAACCACTGAATAGCTCAGCTGTTTTGTTCAGTTTCTGTTTTTACTGGAAACAACAGCAAACCCCTCACCCACCTTGGAGATGATGATTTGGTAATGGAGGTCATAGTGTAAAGTCACAATCAGAAAGGTGACAGTTAAGTAAAAATCTGTTTAGTGGAAACATAGGCAAGGACAGGAGTGCTCTATGGTGAAATTGCTTATGCAGCTGATAGAGGTCTTCATTCAATACGGAATTAAAATTTGAAGATACTAATAAAAGAAAATAGGTTTCAGAGACATTTTGGATGGTTAGCTAGGGATTCAGTATGTTGCTTGTTAATTTTAATATACATTTAAAAAATTGTTCTATCACAAATTGTCGAGATTTTTTTGCGCCTTTGCCTGAATTTCAGCTCACATTAGATCCTGTGATCAGCTTTCAGAATATTTCGATCTGTGTATTATAGTTCTGGGACTCTGTTGACACCATTGTTTGCAAGTGTATAAACCTATCTATAGTTATTTATTAATCCCATTATACTGATTATGGTACTGTGGTCTTTTTCAGTGTACCTTGAGGACAGTTTTGTGAAATCCGGAGTATTCAACGTGTCAGAACTTGTGAGGGTGTCAAGAAGTAAGTTGTCATTTGTGTTTAATCATTTGCAAAGTCTGCTATAATCAAGTGAGATTTTTTCCTTGAAGTTTCTTCTCCCCAAGAAGTAAGATGCATAGGAAATGCCTACAACCGTGCACAGTGTTGATATATTTAACTGCAGTGTTACAGTCCATCTTGCATGTGTTTGTAATAAAACAAATAGGTCTTCTTCTGTCTCTTTGATATTTAAAGATGGAATCAATTTGCTATATCTCCCTCTGCACACCTTAGCAGACTGGCATATCAATAAAATTACCATATGGAGCAAAACCTGAGATTATTAGACTTTCAGTTTTTAAGGGTGCCTTACACATCTTGGATATTGGTAAAAGGTCTGATTATTCTTTTAGTTTGTTTTTTAATTTGTAGCTCTTAAAATAAAAATCACAGTATGGGTAGAAAAGATGATTAACAATGTATTAAATACTGGTGTTTCTTGTAGTCATAGCACTGGCTGTAATTGAATTTCAATTACATTGTCTAGTTTTGGCATCAGAAATACTACACACATGAACCTGCAAAAACCTCATAAAATATAAATATAAAAGTACAGGTGAAGCCTTGATTGCAGAAAGAAAAAGTAAGAAAGAATGTAAATAAGATGTCTTTTGTTGACATCTAAGAATTTGCTATAATAGTATAGCATAAAACCTGTCCACATTTTAATTTTGCATTGTTTTCTGACTCTTTCTTTTCTCCCTTTGCTATCAACACTGTTAAAGTACTTCTCTTAAGAGAAGTAGGAGGTGAAGAAGAATAGTTGAAAATTACAGTTAAAATTGTCCACAGTGATGATACCAGCATTATAAAAACTGAATGGTCCAGAAAAATCGCTTTTCTGGTGGGATGAGGACAAAGCAAATGAGGCACAAGTTTCCAAAACTCTGTCCAGATTTTGCACAGTTGTTAGTTCATGCTGGGTCAGGGTGCTTGAGGAATTGAATTAACTTAGTGAGAGTATTTCTTTTGCTGTGGTCAGAAATTAATATTCAACAACTAAAAGTATGTTAAGTCCTTCACTAAAACAGTGAGCATTGTCATCCTGCAGTGTTAAGGCATATCCTTTTTTGTGCTTGCTGAAAATATGGTTTTGCTGTTTTAAAAGGCTGAGGATGCGTGAATTGTAGCTTACTTTCAGTTGTCAGGTGGTTAAGTACATTTTAAAGTATCAGGTAATTCAGGTTAAAAAAGAAACAATATTGTAATTATGCTATGAAACTGTGCCTTATGCAGCTGTTATACATTATATACTTCTAATAATAAGTATTAAAGCATGTGGTTTCTGTGGGATTTCTTACCATGCATTTGTTTAACCTCAAGCCACAACACAGTTGTACTTAAACTGTCAGGAAAAATACAAACCTTCAAATACATTACACAACATGCAATTATTCTTTTAAGTGCCAAAAGTAGTTAAAATGCACCATGCACAGACAATGAACAAAGGTAAATACACCACTATATGTAACACACAATTTATTCTTAAATTGCCAGAGACTGCATGGCACACAGACCCCGTAGGGAGGTGAAGTTAACACTGAGTGTATGTGTTTGTGAATAGGTGTACATATGCAAAGCAGAACCTGTGGCACTGGGTGAAAGAAAAAGACGGCAGAAAACCATGCTGTCAACACAGAAGGCTATTATTAACACAAAGGAGTTAACATTAAGGGAAGAGGAATTTGTGTGTCTCTGAGCTTCTTATTTCCATTTTTTTTCAGTTCTTTAATAAATAATACTAGCTGTCCTTATAAACCCTGCCTCATTCTTTATAGTGCTTGACATTTGTATTATCTTTTTCATGTTGTTGATTCCATGTTATCTCTTATAAAACAAGTGTGTTATGTCTACATGACTGCTAAGGGTTTTCTAGGTACTGGGGAAGAGAATTCACTTTTTAACATTGGTAGAACTTGTCTATACTTGGTTTCCACAAGAGGCAGAAAATTAGATACATGTAGTAACATCTTGATATTTTTCCAAGTGTTAGAAATGAAAAGATGGCTAAAAAGATAGACGATTGTCTCTGACTTGTTACAATGATGTGTTTTTCAGCACCCATAACCCAGGGAACTGGAGTGAACTTCCCAATTGGAGAGCTTCCGAGCCAGCCATATTACCATGATATGAATTCGGGTGTAAATCTACAGAGGTCCTTGTCCTCTCCACCAAGCAGGTAAAAACTTGAAATAAGTGCTAATGTGAATGAACCATGTTTAATAGTGTAGGACACGCAATTCACAAATCCTGTCGACAACCAACTATTTTATGAATTTCCTCTGATTTTGTGAGGCTAGGTACTTAGGTATGTAACCATAATTTATGTACTGGTATGTAAGTTATAAATCTTGTAATTTGAAGTGTTGTCATTATTGCCTGTCATCTCGCAGGATATTGAAGATGGTGACAACTTTTGTAGGGTTTGAAGTGCCCAGTAAATCATCTGCCAAGAGAACTGCTACGCATCCCAAGACTGCTGCTGAGTTGCAGGAAGGTCTAGCAGTTGGGAGCATGCTGGCAGG
>VZRJ01004224.1:0-33791 GCA_013397565.1 Ptilonorhynchus violaceus
CGGCTGAGCGGACTGGAAAAGGCAGGGAGAGGAGGGTGACCGGGAGCAGCTGCCTCCTGAGGCGCTGACATCTCCTTGGATGGTGGGGAAAGACACTGTGAGTCACTCCTGGGAGAGTTCTGGCCCCCCAGCTCAGGGTCTTGATTCCTTTTACCCCCTGACAGGGAGATGCGCCGTGCATCCAGACCCCTGTGTTCCGAGATCGTGCTCCACCTGCTCGGGGTGGTTAACAGGGGGGACCCACGCTGGGATCTGCCCGCCATGGCGTTCCTTGTGGAGGTGAGCCTGATGGCCAGCGCTGCCTCCGACCTCTCTGCCCTCTCGTAGCCGCAGCTGCCTGGGATGGTGCCCATGCCCTGTGCTGCTGCCTGGGCCCAGCCCTCTGTGGTTCCAGGCTCCTGCCGGATGGGTCCCCTCTCACTGCTCTGTGCCTTTCAGGGCCTGGAGTGCCTGGACTCCAGTAAATACCGTGACATTGTTGTGGAAGTCTCGTCAAGGCACCTGCAGAGCGAGTCCAGAGAGATGCGTCGCCTGGCACTCAAGGCCATGCTTGAGTTTATGGATGATCTTTCAATGGTGAGAAGGATGCAGCGACTGAAGCCGTGCTGGCAGCGTGGAGCTGGGGAACGCAGTCACTTGGACTTGGCTGGGCTTTGGGAGCTGTGGCAGCTGCTCCCAGCTCTCCTGCCTCCCGGTTCAGCTGCCCAAGTGCTTCGGGACAGGCCTTTAGCCTCTGGGCCCTGCGGCACCAGGGTGGAGCTTCACAGCCTTGTGTTCCACACAGGCCGAAAAAATGCGGACCCTGACTGAAAGGCTCGTGGATCTACTGCAGGACACAGATGGAGAGACAGTTGGGATGACAATCATCGCACTCAGCTTAATATTCTTGGACAAAGACACCGTAATAGCCAGCCCCATGGCTCTGCAGCTGGCTGATGCACTCCTGCCCCTCTTTGACAATGTAAGGCTCTGTGCCCCCAGCCACAGGCACTAGGTGCTGCCTGGAATAATGGTGCCCTGTGGATTTATAGGCCAGTGCCCTTGTGGGCCTGGAACAGCTGATGCTGAGGTCTTTCTTTCTTCCTTTCATAAAGGAAAATAGCCAGGTTCAGTTGCTCTCCATGATGCTCTTCCGAGAAATGAAGGATTTTTTAGAAGAGGGAAAAAAGCCTTTCAAGACACCTGTGCACCAGAGCCTGCTCCCACTCTTCTTTCACTGCCATGACGAGAACCAACGCGTGGCAGAGGTGAGGATTTGTGGGCGTTGGTGACCCCCTCGGAAGGGGCTCATATCNCCGGCCCTTGGCACAGGGACCCGGCTCCCGTGCCATGGCCTGCCGTGCCATCCCCACGTCTCTGCTGCTCTGCAGGCCTCTCAGGAAACGCTGCTTTCTGCGGTAAGGTTCCTGAAGAGGAGGGATATTGAGAAGCTACTGAAGAAGAAGGCGCTGTGGAACTTTGGCGAGTGCCTGGTAAGGACAGCCTGGAAGCCCCAGCCACAACTGGAGAAGCCCCCAGCCCCAGTGCCCAGTGCATGGCGCTGGCAGCTGTGCCCCTGCCCAGTGCTGTACCCAAGGGCGCCAGCCTGCGCCCCGCACGCTGCTCCCTTGCCTGGGGTGCTCGGGCTCTTCCCCAGGCTCCTCTCGCCCCGAGCCAGGTGCCCATGGAGCCCCGGCCCAGCTGGGCTGTGGGGCGGGGCGGCACCGCGGCTCCCCGGGCAGCACCCGGCCCTCTGCCCCCTCCAAAGCCCGGCCCCAGCGGCTGCTGGCGGGGCCTCGGGGCTGTGCGGGCAGGGGAGGGCAGTGCTGGGCGCAGGGAGCGTCCAGCCAAGGGCCAGAGCCCGTGCCAACCCCTCCCTCTGTGCCCTGGTGCTCTTTTTAGCTGGAAAAGGACAGGAGCCGAGCGGCCGAGTACCTGCACCAGGCCCTGCCGTACCTGCAGAGCCCCCAGGAGCCTCTGCGAGAAGCGGCCGTCAGGTTCATTGGTGAGCCCCAAGCCCGGGGTCCCTCCCTGCCCCGCCGCAGCTCAGGGCTGCTGCCGCCCTCTGGCAGCCGTGCCCGTGGGCGGCAGGATGCGGCACGGAGCCGGGCTGAGCCCTGCCAAGGGGGGAGGAGGGCGTGCGGCCACAGGGCTGGCGGCGCCGGCGTGGGGGAGCTGTGCCGCTGGGGCCGTGACAGGCTCTGTGTTCCAGGGATCGCCGGGCGCTACCTTAGGGGGCAGCAGCAAGAGCTCCAGATCGTCTACAAGGGTGAGTGAGGGCAGCGGGCTGTCAGCGGGGGCTGGCGGGGGCAGCTGCAGGTCCTGCCCCGGCTGCGGAGGGCTCTGCTCCCTGCGCGGAGGAAGGGCGGCGTGGCCAGAGCACAGACACACTGCAGAGACACGTGGGGGATTCATGGCCAGCACCTCCCGGCTGATCCCATTGTCTCCTGCTTCCTCCCAGGCCATGGCAAGAGCTGGGATGGGATGGCCCTGTCAGGAGGGTCTCCTGGGGTCCCCGCACATCTAGGCTCTGACCGTGGCTCTGTTCCTCTGTGTTCCAGCCCTTGAGGACATGACAGATGACATCAGCCTGGGCATCTCAAACCTGGCGCTTCAAACTCTCTATGTACTCCTAGCTCTAGAGAATGCTCCCTACTCCCGATTCCAGAAGGTGCAAGATCAACTCTGCCAGCTCTGGAAGACACGGCCTTCTCTGTGGGGCCGTGGCTGGTTGTCCTGCTGGAGCGCGGTGGAGAACTGATCCGGAAGGCTCTGTCTGCTGGGGGCACATGAGCCTGCAGGGACCAGCAAGCAGTTCCTTTCAATATAGTAGGAATAGTAAACCGCTGTTGTCATACACAGAGGTCCAGGAGCTTTATTTTGGTGCCCAGGGTCTGCAGGGTATTGGGGAAGAGGACAAAAAGGTTGCTTGTGCTCAGCAAGTTGTCCAGGGGTGCGGTCCAGGGGAAAGTGGCCAGAAGCCCCTTGGCCTTTGGTGGTTCAGCTGAAGCCTTCACACTTCCGCCAGAGCGGGTGCGCAGAAGTTGGAACTTGGGGGATCCCTGAGAGACTGGAGCCTGGAGATGACCACAAGCCCTCTCCCAGGCAGGAATCACCATCTATGTCCTGCCTGTGTGTTGCTGGCTGGATTGTTGAGGGCTCCGAGGTGCCTCTTGATCCAGCTCTTCTGAAGCTCATTTGGGGCTGTGGTGCTGCCAGGCAGGTTGGCCAGGCGGGGGGAGACCTGGAGGGGACAGGGCAGTGGGAGGCCATGAAGGAATGAGGTGTTGCAGTGGTCCTGATGGGACAAGGTAGTGGGAAGCCACAAGGGGGATGTGTGAGGGAGTGGGTGGCAGAAGACTACGAGGGGACAGACTGGGCAGAGACCTGGAGTTCAAAAGGTGGTTGGAAGCCCTGAGGAATTGGGTGGCAGAGGCCATAAGCAGCCCCGAGGCAGCCACGTTGTTGCTGCCACCCGGCTGCTATGGTGATTCCCTGAGATGTTTCCCATGCCTGCAGCAGAAGCCCTGGAGGCTGGGCCTCAGCAGGAGGATGGGGACACCCTCCAAGTGCCCAGGCTGGGCTGGCTGGGGACAAGGAGGGCAAGGGGTCCCTGCCGAGGCACGGCCGCTGGGTGCTGCTGGCAAGGGGCAGCGGGCAGAGGCAGGGCTGGTGGCCAGCCCAGGCCCCCGTGGCTGCCCAGGCCGCAGTGCTGTGGCCGAGACCCCCCTGGCACAGAGCTCTGGGCCCGCAGAGCTGCTGCCACCATGGGGAGGGCGATGTCTCCTCGAGCAGGGCTGCGGAGTCGCTGCTGCCGACACCACTCTGGACACCGCAGAAACAGCACCAGAGTGTGCACAGCAGCAGCAGCACCCAGAACGCCGGTACCGCCTCAGCAAGGCATCCGCACCAGCCGGGATGCCAAAGGGGGGATAATGTGGCCACAATTGCACGTGGTTTGGTAAAAGGCTACAAGAAAATAGCCACAATTGCTTCCTGTGGACTTTCCAGCCTGAAATGAGCAGGCAGAAGAACTGAATTTTCACTTACTGTTTGGGCTGTTACCAAAGTTCATTTCCAGCTGTCTTAGACACTTTTGAGAATGGACCGTTCTCCCAGACATAACACCATCAGTGAACTGCAGGTGTATCTCAGCTGTAGCTGGAGGGGACGGGCTGGGGCAGGTGGAAGCAGACATTTTGTCTATACTTGGTTTCCTGAGAGTGCTTAGAGTGCTCTGCTGTCACATCAAATCAGAGGAGGATGCCATAAACGGTTCACGTCATTCCCCTCTTTCCAAGAGTGCCATGCACTGTCTTCTCTTATGTTAACTTTTTAAGGTTCTCCTCAGCCACAGAAGCTGGACAAAAGCCACCTAGGCTTCAACGGAAGGGAGAAGGGCTGTGTGCATCTTAGAGCTCTCCTTCACATCTCTGTCCTGATGTCATCAGGCTCTTCCTTTTTTCAATAATTAACAGCAACAGTCATAAAGGCAATGCAAGAATAATTGAGGAAGCCCACATGAGCACATAGGACCATGCATAATCAGCAGCTCCAGGGAGCACCTTTTACTGCCCAGTGTGATTCACAGCCCTGTTCTTGCCAGGTGAGTGCAGCATTTTCTACTACAGTGCCAGCTTTCCAAAGCAACTGGTAGCCCTGGGGGGCTTTGTTCTTGGCTGCCCAACTCAGAAAGTTTTACACAGGTCCATTTTTTGGAAAAGCAGAAGCAACTTCAGTGAAGAAACTTGGGTCGAACATCAAAACTCGCAGAGTCCTCCTTATTCCCTGTGGAAAAGATCGGTCCATATCTCACCCCACAATCCTCTCTCCTCACCTAAAGCTACCAGAGTCAAGGGGCAGCTATTCCCAAAACTGCTGGCGAGTCGTATCTCCTCATCCCTGTCAGGGCCTTGAGGGCACTAATAGACCTTGATGGCCCTGACCAGTTCCTCCACTGGGATCTCCACTCACAGCCCCAGCTGTTGAAGCTCAGCCCTGGATGTCCAGTGACTGAGCCATGTGGTGAGAATGCTGAGCTCTAGCTCAGCCAAGTGAATGTGGCTGGGGGTGAGTTATCTAAATACCTACTAAGCTTTCCTTCACCCTCTCTGTTCTTCCTCTGATATTGCTCTGGAAAGCATAGGAAGAACCTTTGTCATGGCTCTTCCGGAGCAACATCAGGGAGAATTTGTTTTTTTCCAGACAGATGGCCCCAGATGGCTGGGTGCTATCAAATCAATTAACAACCCCACACAGTGAAGGTGATGCCCTCAGTGAGATTTTCAGGGCAAGCCATATGTCTGGCATCTAACCCAGAGATGTGACTACATTCCCACGGAAATGGCAGGTCTTAGGACCGAGAGGACTTGCCTAAGGGCAAAAGCTCATGGGGAAAAAACAATCAATTAGTATCAAACTCTCATGCCACCCTCTTGGACCCCTACACAAGTTTCACGGAGTATGAGAGATTATCTGGGTACAGCATGGGCACCCCATGCCTCCTGCCTCCACTGGAAACAGGAAAGTGACCTTCCTGCAGGAACCAACCCACTGACACCCCAGCTCCAGAAAGTCACAGAGCTCTGCCAATCTTTGCTATAAATCCCTCGGACTCAGTTCTAACTGCTAAGGTGGAATGATGCATTCCTGGGGATGTCAAACACATCCAGTACAAAATGAACTCTAGGAAACAGTACAAGGGAATCACAGAAAGAGCTTATGTGAGGTGGGAGAAAAAAACACTTCTGCAGAAACAAAGGATTAAAACCCCATAAAGGGCTTCAGCTGCAGCATGGCATCTAGAAGACATCCTAAGTGAGTACCTAATTCTCAAAAGAAAGCCAAAATGGCTTCCTTTGAAAGACAAAACATGTTTTAAATGGCTACTTTGGTGAAGATGCCAGCATTTTTCCTGGAAACAAGAAACACTCAAATGAACATTCACTGCATTTGAAACCCAGTTTTCTTTCTGATTTTTTTTTTAAGGAAAATGTTGGTTAGTCCTGTCAGTCCTGAGTATAATATACATACCTTCCAAACACAGAGAGCAAAGTGTTGGCTGCAAATCAGAATTTCCCCTGCTAAAGGGACCTCAGAATCATGGAATGGTTAGGGTTGGAACAGACCTTGGAGATCATCTGAGACAAGGCAAAAGGAGAGAGAGAATAGACTTGCCACCCCCAGAACAAGCTTTCCCCCAGACTATGGTTGAGAACCACCAAAACTTTTCATTCATGAAATCCAAGCAGCTCTCCAAAGTGACAGAAGGCAGGTTTAGATGAGGTATTAGGAAGAGATTCTTTGCTGGGAGGGTGGCGAGGCACATCCATCTCTCCCACCCCCCTCGAAGGGAAATGTCTGGCGTCGCTGTCGCCAGCATCACCACATGTCAGGACAGACTGCAACAAAACCCACACAAGCAGAACACCCAGCCTGCTGACAAGGTTACTCACAAACCCCAGAGTCTGGAATTGCCTCTGGCAGGAGCTTGTCCAGGGTTTAGTCCAGACAGGGAGACTTGCCTGTGTCACAGCTCATTAGGTGCAGGGGCTCAGGAAGTGATAGCCGGTTGACTTCCAGAGGGAAGGCTGCTCCAGAGCTGCTGTGCTGCTGTTTGTGATTCCAGCTGAAGCCTGGGGGTTGCTGCTTCCAACGACACAGGGACCAGGACAAAGGGGAAGCTTGTGGGACAGTTACTGGTGCTGGGCATGCTCACGGGGGTGACAGCAGGAGTTTTAGGGAATGGAACTTCAGTGTAGCCAAAGGAAATGTAGAACAATGCATAATATGATGGTTATGTTATCAATGGAAGGATCTACAAGGGGATCTGCACTCCCAGGGAGTGGGAAAAGCTGTCCTTTTAAGAAAGTCCCACTGTCTTGCCTGAAACTATGAGCAGTTTCTTGCTAGGGACTGGTGCCACAGTAGGAATTTGAGGACCCTTCATGTTGAATGAAACCCTCAGTTTCCCCTGGACAGGTCCTTAAAGATAAGGAGCAGCAGAATGGCCAAGTGACACAGGATGGCAGTAGAATCACAGAATGAAGGAATCATTAAGGTTGGAAAAGCACTCTAGGATCGTTTAGAACAACCATTTCCCCAGCACTGCCAAGCCCACTACTAAACTGTGTCCCCATGGCAACATCCACACACTTTTTGAACACTTCCAGGAATGTGACTCCACTACTGCCCTGGGCAGTCTGTTCCAATACCTGACCAACCTTTCAATAAAGAAACCTTCCCTAATATCCAATCTAAACCACCTCCGGCACAGCTTGAGGCCATTTCCTCTTGTCCTGTCTTGTTACCCAGGAGAAGAGCCCAGCCCCCACCTGGCTCCATCCTTCTGTCAGAGACCTGGAGAGAGCAACAAGTTCTTGCTCTGTGTCTGTATTAAGAGAACCCACAGCACCAAAGCAAGTCCTGCCCTTAAGGGGGAATACCATCTGGATGAAATGAAGAGCCAACCCTGTTTTGCCCAGGCAGATCCCTTGTAGGCTGGGTTCCTCCAGGCAGACAGTCACTGGTCATTAAGGACATACTTTGAGGTCATGAAATTCGAAGTTCAGAAGGATGTATTTGGTCCTCGAGGTCACGACGTTAACTTGTGCAGATCCCATTCCTTCACGCAGCACAAGAACATGCACACCCAAGGAGTTTTAAGACCACTGCCTTGCTTTTAGATAGCCTGTGGGAAAAGAAAAACATCCTTTACTTTTTGAAATATTTCCTTTTCCTATTTAAAAAATTCGGTTTTGGCATCCAGTAGGATTTTGTAGTTCTGAGCACCTTGCCTTCTACGTACGCAAAGTCCCTTCACCTCAAAAAGAAGATAAATTCAATTCCAAGACAGGCTTCCCCTTCAACCCAAAACCCACAAATGGACTTGGCACCATTCCTTTTTCTGTCTCCAAAGATCCTTAGGGTTTGGTTTTCCAGTATTTCCATGCAGCTAAGTGAGCTGTTACCACCTGGAGAGCTGGTCCTGGAGCAGAACAGCTGAGGCACAGCACAGCAACTGTCCAAACACACTGGGAAATGCCCCCAGCCCCCATGATCAGGATAGCCACAACGAAGAGCAGAGTCAAGAGGATGCCCCAATGCCCCCGGAAAGGTGCCCACAACACACAACACTGTGCCTCTTCCTTAGGGCAGGCAAGTCCCCTCATCCAGGGATGCCACAGGCACTTGGGACCCTGAAGCCTGGCTTCCCAACACCCTCTCAGCAGAGAGAACACCCTGGAAGCCAGACAGGATGTAGCCACCTCCTCTGTGTTTTGCCCTTTTGCAAATTGACTTGCTCTGTGCCCTCTGCTCTGCTTAATTGATCCTCTGCCCATCTCCAGCAAACAAATTGTTCTCCTGTCTCATTCATAACATGCTCCAAATAAAGTGTGTTTCTGCCTGAGTGAACGCCCTTCGGGGGTACTTTAAATTGTCACAGTGCATAAGGCTTTCCCTGAAATCTGCATTTTTACTGTGCTGGCTCTCCACAATGGCCCCTGGAGCCACACTTAATCTATTTCAAGGGATAGAGAGACTTCTCTTGCTTAAACCACTTGGCTAGGAAGGCAAAGCTTGCTTTAAACCAAGGCCTTTCCATCCTCCCTTTTTCCCCAAACCAGCTGGGTTTTCCTCTTCCATCCTGAAAACAAAGAAGCAAACCAAACTCCAAGAAGTGTTTGTCGATCCATCTCCAAGAAGCCACCAAATCAAAGCACTATCCTGTTGAAACTGGGCAAGGACTCAAACCCTTACAGGATCTGAGGACCAGCAGCTGATTCAACCCAGCCTTGCTGCTTGAGGAGCATCGCTGAGGTTATCAGGGAGGTTGAAGCCCCCCAAAGGAAGTAGTCAGTGTGTCCAGGAGATATGATCCTTGTAACTTACTCCAGGCCCAAGGATGGTACAGGAATACTGCTGGAGGAGCAGCCAGCCCTGCTGACGAACACGGAGGAGCTCAGATTTTAGCTTCTTTACATCCTACTCATGTATTTCCAGGACACAGACCAAAATCAAGCGTCTCCCACGAGAGAGAGCTCCCATGTTCGTACAGGATGGTTTTAGGGAGCAAGGAACTCCTCAGCATCAGGAGGCATGGATCCAACAGCTCCAGTTTTGTCTTTAAATCTGCATACCATGGAGAAAAGAAAAAAACAAAACAACAAACCAAGCCCAAGGTCCCAGAGCCCCTTCCCAGGAGCCCTGAAATGGGCAGCAAGGCACAAGAATGCACACCCAGCACAGGGAGCAGTGTAAAGGTCTTTCCCCTCGATTGATGCTGGCAGGTTCTCACCACGCGGTCCCGCCTTGCTCAGAGCCAGCAAGGGCAGATTTGGAGCTTGGGCTTGGCAGGATGTTGCAAAAGCTGGGATCAGAGCTGCATCCCAGCTGGAGACTAAAATAACTATGAGATTACCTCCACAGGAGCGCAGCCAGCATGGATAATGCTCGGCCTGTTCCTCTCCCAGCTTGCCACAGTCTTGCCTGGCTTCCCTTCCATGTTTCTTCAAAGCCCCCTTCACTGCAGGAACTTTATTCCTGCTGAGGGGAAAGAGATGGCTGAGCTTCCCCTGTCTCACTGGGGGTGCTTGGCAGGCAGCCCCCAAGGGCCCCTCTCCATGCCGGGCTGCCCAGTCCCTCTGCACCATCCGTACCCCACCATGCTCCTGAGAGTGCTTCTTTCCTGTCTGCACTGGGAAAAAGATTCCTGAGCCCACTGCTGACAGGGATACGGACACCTTGGGAAAACAACTCCAAAATGATCTGCAGGCAAGTATTTAAGAGCAGGATCAAATCTGTAAACTCCAGGATCACACCCACAAACACTGCTTCTGCATGAGCAGGAGAGGAGAGGCTCCCATCCAAAGGCAAAGTCATGCTGGTAAAACGAAGCTGATCTCCCCTTGGGATTAACTGAGCCACATGGGATCACTGCAATCCAGAGAGCACCTCAGAAGAGTCCAGCCCAATGTGTCTGTTATGCTCCACAAATCAGCTCAAATAACTCTTCCTTACTCACCACACAGGAAGGCAACAAGAGCTGTGCAAAATCAAGGATCTTCCCAAGCTGCTTGGCACAGCACTGGCCTCACAGGATCAGTGTCCCTTCTGTCCCTGGGGTTGATGTGCAGCTCAATCCACCTTTGAGCTCCTCCACTTTGTGTGCAGAACTCACATTGCTTGTTTGCTTGGTCCTTCACTGCCGGGCTCTGCTCTCTGCAGAGTAATCCCAGCTACTGACTGTGCAGAGGGCCAAGGTGCAAATGGATTTTCTTCTCCCTTGAGAGCTCCCTTCCCATTGTGTGGCCAGGCCACCATCAGCCTGGGCTGGAATTTTTAACACTGATGCAATTTCAAACCCAAGCCAAGGGAGTTTCTGGCATGAACTGTCCTGTGAGGAGGCAGCAAGCTCAGAGGTGCAAACTGTTCTTGGGCAAGCTTGAAAAAGACATTTTCTCCTTTGGAGAGCCAAACCCACCAGAGATGGCTGGAACAGCTGGGGCTGGAACCCAACACCAGTACAGAGCTCTGTGCAAGGTAGATGTGACACTTGGTCCACCTGTTCAGCTTGGAAATCCTCCTAGATGTGTTTGAGGGTTTAGCAATCACAGATGGCCAGGAAAAGGAGAATTAAGGACTGAGGGGAGGGCGGAACTCAAAGCAGACACGGGACACCATGACACCAAACAGCCCTGGAACACTCCTCTGTTCAGTGGAAAGACATCTGGGAGGTATCAGCAATGTAATAACAACGGTACATCTGTTAGCAAGGGCAGGAGCTCCTCACAGCTGCAGAGCAACAACCGGCAGCCCATGTGTCAGGAGAAGGGGCAGGGACAGGGACACACAGCTGGAGCCAACAAACAGCATTCCAGGGACGAAGCACAGGTGACTCCCACACCAGAGGTGCAAATCAGAGTAGAGCACAAAGCTAGTCCTGCTCTGTCCTAAAACAGCCAAGACTTGGGAGAAGGGATGAGACAGACAAGACCTCAGTGATGCTGTGAGGGTGCAGATCAGTCATGCAGCTGTCCCCAACTCCCTAAGAAAAAGGACACTGCACAAGCCAAGCCTTGCATTGCTGAGAAGCCACCCCATCCCAGCTGCACGTAACCCAAGCAAACCCAGTTGACAGTGCTCACCCATGGATCAATGCTAGGGAAGAATGGAGCTCCTGCTTTGCCTCTCCTGCCTACTAGTGCTGCAAGACTGGCAGAAGAGAGGCTGGCTTCACCCCCCTGCCATCTTTGGCTACAGATATGTCAGCAGGAGGTAAGAACTATAAAACATAAACATGCTCTGGGCTGAAAAATGGTATTTCACTGGAGGTTAAACAGAGGGGTGAGGTTTGACTCCAGCTTTCTAAACCTTACATCAAGGAAACTGAAGTAAATTTTGGTGTAAAATAATTAAATGGGAGCTAAAAACATTTTTTAAGAGCCTTTCAATGCCTAAAGGGGGTCCAAGAGAGCTGGAGAGGGACTTTGGACAAGGGTCTGGAGTGACAGGACAAGGGGGAAGGCCTTTGCACTGCCAAAGGGCAGGGTTAGATGGGATATTGGGAAGAAATTCTTCCCTGTGAGGGTGGTGAGGTCCTGGCACAGGTCGGCCAGAGAAGCTGTGGCTTCTGGAAGTGTTCCAGGCCAGGCTGGATGGGGCTTGGAGCAAGCTGGTCTAGTGGAAGGTGTCCCTGCCCATGGCAGGGGGTGGAGCAGGATGAGCTTTGAGGTTCCAACCTAAACCATTCCCTGATTTCACACTAGATTTGAGATTACTTTTTGTGACACATCCATTTATCAAACAAAATGAAGTTTCAGCCCATCCATATCAAACTTTCCTAGGTCCAAGAAAATAACGATGATGATAACGATAACAACAACAATCCCATTATTCCAAAGTACCTCCTAGCCATAAGCTGGGTCCTTCCTTCCAGGATGATGGCTGATGCGCTCTATCACTCTTTAGATCTTTCCAGCCAGGCTTGGAAAATCTTTGGACCTATCAAAAGGATACACAAATGCATTTTTTTGGGCAGATGACTGATGTCTAAAGTCCATTGTACTTGAAAACCATGGGCACAGAAGGTTGTGTACACAGCTCGCCACTCAGTTCAGTCGTGGGAGTTCCAATACTGATGTTCCGAAGCTCCTGCCTATTAGGAGACTATGATTTGTCTAAATGGGGTTTTTTAAAGTTATTTAAACCAAAATGAAAGGTGTCTTAGCTGTTCTCCAGGAACACACTGGTTAACTTTACCCCCACTGTCGCAGGCATCCCAAGCCAGGCTGCAGCACCAGTCCATGGCTCTCTTCTGGCCCACACCAGGAGCTCGGCACAGCTCTGGCACTGAGCAGCAGCCAGCAAAGAGGACACGGGTTGGGTGTGAACAAACACCACCTCCCCACATCCTCCTTCATCTCTATTTAATGCAGGAACCATCACAAAGTGTTCTGCTCTACTGCCCACGGCTCCTGCCCCCATCTATAATGGATGGTGCATATAGGCGGTATGGGCAAACACCAGGCTGAGCTTTTATAGAAATATTTACCTTGCTCTCTGCTGCCTGGGGGCCCTGGGGGACATCCTGGCCTCTGTGATGCCATCTGGGGACTGGTGCTTGCAGCTTCAGGGATGCAGCCAGTATCAGGTGTTACCTCTCCCAGCTGGCTCGAGACAGGAACCTCCTTTTGCTGCAGGCTGTGTCTCACAAGTCCTTGTCCTGGCTGGCATTTGGGAAAACTGGGCAGGAAAGTAAAGGACAAAGATGCAGAGAAAAAAGATAAATACCCTTTGCTCTCCTTCTCCTGCCCCTCCATGTATGCATCTTAGCCTGATGCAAGGAGGCTCTACAGCTCTTCCTGCCTTTCCTTGGATGGAGCCAAGCCTAGAGCTACACAAACATCCCCAAATCCAAGCACATGGTGGGATTCTTTGAGCTGTCCTGTGCAGGGCCAGGGAAGCTGGACTTCAGTGATCCTTCCAAGTCAGGATATTCTATGATTCTAAACCTCTCTATACTCTTTTTCTCACACCTTCCTTAGCCTCATCCAGGTCTTGGGGATGAATGTGCCCTATGGGACTGGGCTCATCCCAGGTGCACAAAACAAGAGCACAAGAGCACAGCTGCCTCACTTCCCTTTTTTTACCACCACAGCTCAGGGCAGGCTGCAGATACTGGGATGCCAAACAGAGGCTTCTCCTTTGCTGCAGAAGGAAGTTTTTCTCCAGCCAGGCTCCCTGGGCCAGCCCAGTGTGTCAAAAATCAATGCCATGAGGCCCAGGGGAGGACACGCAGCAGCTGGCGTGAGGATGGGCATGAATTATGGATGTGCCGGCCTACTTTGGGAGCAGAGGGCACCTCCCTCCTCAGAAATCATGGCTTGTGCTCCACAGAACTCACAGAAACATAGCACTGGACAAATCCATGCTGTGCTCGACTAAAATACACCGCCCTGGTGACAAAGCCGGGAGGGCTGCAGTCCTCCCGAGGTCACCTTGGCTGCTGGGAAGCTCTTGGTGCTGCGGAGATGTGTGGTGAGGAGAAACTCATCAGGCCCTGTGGTGATGGTAGGGTTGCTCACACATCCAGGACCTGGCTCAAGGAGAAAGCCTGACAGTGGTCAGGTTGTTCTCAGCATCTGGGATTCAATGGACCATTGGAAGCCACTGACCTGCAGCCACAGAGATGCTCTGGTGCCATCCCTCCATCCCCCTTGGTGCATGTGATGCTTCCAGAGTCAACTCTTTTGAAGGAAAAAGGAGGAAAAAGCAGAGTAGGGCACAGAAACCATAAAAGATTAAACACTCCCAGCATATCTCCATCAAACTTCAGAAATGTTACAAAACTGC
The DNA here is from genome assembly GCA_013397565.1 of Ptilonorhynchus violaceus. Taxonomy (NCBI): domain Eukaryota; kingdom Metazoa; phylum Chordata; class Aves; order Passeriformes; family Ptilonorhynchidae; genus Ptilonorhynchus; species Ptilonorhynchus violaceus. The sequence continues at coordinate 13,834 of VZRJ01004224.1, forward strand.
CTCATTTTGCTAAGGAAAAGCAGGTGCCAGGTAGGGGTGGGAATGTCAGAAAATTTAGAATTCAGAAAAACAAACCTGTGTTATTTCTAATTTCCAAATTGAAAAACAATAATGCAGGGGAAAAGTATCAGCTAGATTGTCTTAGAAGATATTTTCTATTATATAGACGCTTTATAAATACATACGCTTTATATTTCAATATTTAAAGTTGCTATATTATATATAACCTACAATAAATATTGTACATGTTTTTTATACACTCACCCTTCTCTGCTGAATTTCTCAGTTCCTTTCAAATATCCATGGCAGGAGCTGGCAGACGGACTGTGTGTGCCCAGCATCCCAAAGGTTCCTAGTGCTCCTCAGGATCCCTTCCAACTCAAACCACTGTGTCCCAGGTCACCAGTGGCAAGACCTGGGTTCCAGTGCTGCAGCCAATCAAACCCTGATATGCTCCAGATTGGGAAGAGACACAACCAGCAACGGGGACATCAGGGGATGAGCTCCAAAACCATTTATTGAAACAAAACCAACAGAAATTCACATGAAACCAAAGCTGGACATGCACGAGGAGGGACGAGCTTTGTCAGGTTTCTTAAAGGGTCATTGTGTTTCTGATCTTTTAAATAGCCTCTGCATCCCATTCCATAGGATGCTGCTTTGGGATGGTAAGAGGTTGTTTTTTTCCTCCACCGGAGTGGCATAAAAATAAATCTGTCAACTCATATTATATACACACATATGGGCTGTAGTTATTTTCTGTGGGCAAATATCACTCTCTCGGTACTTAAGTATCATTATGCTTATTTATTTTCTGTTTTTAACTGAAAACGTTGAGACTTGAAGTCTAAAGGTACCTCAGAGGCCACCACCCAGGAGAAAACCAGCTTAGCATGGGCGTGTCACCAACAGTACAGCAAATCCCAGGGTGTTTGCTACAGAAGCTCTAATCTGGATCCTAACCAATGGGAACACCTGGGACACAGGGAAAGCTGGGGAAGGGAAGGACAAGAGCAACACAAGAACACAAAACAGGGCTCATTTTCCTTGTAAAACAGGCAATATCTGTACAACGTGGCCACAGCCACAAGTGCCTGGCTGGGATGGCAGGAAATTTAATACCAGAGGTGAAAACCTTTTCTGTCTCTTTTTTTTGGACACAAGTCTTGCATCTGTGTTGGATCATGCACGTGAATGCAAAGCTTTGGTGAAGCTGGAGGACATCAGCCATCAGAAACTCACCTGCCCTTCAGGGCCAGGGCTGCCTGGCACAAACAAACTGGGGGAGCCAAGCAACAGCCAGGGAAACAACCTGGCTTTCCCAAAGTGTGGCAAAACACACCAAAAAATGCATTCAGGAGGTTGGATGGGTAGGATGAGAGTCAGCAAGAGATAAACGTGCTCTGATGTCCTCCAACTGACCAAGAGCCACTCAACTCTTGAATGATGAGATACAGATGAGGTTGCACTCGTGGGCTGACCCACGCTGCAGCTCAGATTGCTCCTGTGCCTTGGGAAATCTGTCCTCCAGCCCTGCTGCCTGCCACTGCCCCTCCCCAGGCCAGGGACCCCTCCACAGGAATGGCACATGGAGCAGTATGGTGGGACACTGATGAAAGGGCAAAAAACCCCAGATGAGCCAAAACAATCAACATCAAGAGCGCCAGCAGGATGTGCACAGCAGTCGGGATGATTTGTTAACTGCCGCTTGAAGGCAGCTTCTTCCCCAGGGAATAGTCCTGCTTTGTGCAATCCAGTCTCTCCTAGAGACAGAAGTCTCCCCTGGAGGTGTGAGGCTGATCTGGCAGCACTTCTGCCCGGGGCTGACGCTGGCAGGGTGGTGCCAGGCTTCTCCCCAGTGCAGGATGGTCTTGGGAAAGTCCTGTGGGAGAGCTGGGCAAACCACAGCCACTTTGGGGCTAGGAGAGAGAGAAAACAGTGTTGAGGCGTCTTGCAGGGGTCGATTAGCATGGCTGGGCAGATTCCCAGCACAGAAAACACTGAACCTGAGAGTGGAGAAAGGTCCTTACCCTGTGCCTGCCCTCCTGACTCAGTGCAGAGGCGTGTGTCCCATAGGAATTCAGAGTCTCCAGATGGCTGCTGATGCTCCCGAAGTGCCCTGAAGCTGAGCTTGGGAAAGGGTGCTGGGGCACGGAGGGAACAGTGCTCAGCTGCTTTTCGGGAATAAGCTGGTAGGAAGGGGGGAAAAAACTGGGGTATGGAGCCATCTCTTCCCGGGAGCCCCCACTGCCTGCAGTTTCTATGTTGCATAATCTGTTCAGGTTAAAGTGTTGGGGTGGCACACTGGGCCCTGGACCCAAACAGCCCTGGTGCTGGGAGATCAAGCCTTGGCTGATACCATAAAAGCCAGGCTGAGCTGGAGACCCCAGGAGTGGGGAAACATAGTCCTGCCATGGGCTGGGGCTGGTGCAGGGAAGGAGGTGTGGAGCGGAGTCGGGACTGTGGCCACACACCCCATTCATCAGGAAGTGACAGTGTTTCAGCCGGCTGGGCAGTCCCACGCAGTCCTGGCACTGGCTGGGCAGGGAGAAGGACCGGTGGCCATCCTCCTGGATGGGCTGCATGGCTGGGAAGTCACGCTCCAGCTGCTGGGCCCGGGGTGGCTCCTGCAGGCAGGGGGCCCCCAGGGGTGAGCTGGGTGCCTTGTTCCATGGGGTGCCCTGTGCTGGCTGGAGGAAGCGGAGCAGAGTCTCTTCCCCAGCTGGTCTCCACTGCAAGCCATTGGATGACTCTTCCTGCTCAGCCAGCTCTGGGAGCAGCCCTGGCACAGCATGAAGGGGCTGTTCCCATAGCGGAACAGGGGGCTCACCCAGGGCGGTGCTGGGCTGCACTGCATGCTGTAGCAGGTACCGCGAGTCCTTGTTCTCCATGTGGCACGGAGCAGTGCCTCCCTGTGGGCTCGGGGATGTGCCCGGCAGGGGACAGACCTGCTGCCCTCCCTCGTGCTCGTTCACTGGTGGGCTTGGCATGTAGGAGAGAATCTGGTTGCTGGCAAAGCTGTCATTCAGGGACGGGGACTGGTCAGGGTCCATATCGACCATCACCATTTTCTCATCCAGCAGCAGGAGCTCCAGGTCCTCAGCATTCAAGCCCAGGCCCTCGAGTGCACTGAAGAGCTCGTTGTTGGAACAGCTCTCGTCACTCTTAATTGAGAGCGAGTCCAGGGTGGCCAAGAGAGGGTCCTCCTGCTGCAAATTCAGCAGCTCCTCTTTGAGGCTGTTCCCCCTTGAAGAAACTGGAGAAGCGTCCATACTCCAGGCACCTCTTTCTGCATCTGGCAAGGACACATCCTCGACGTGGAAACTGCTGCTGAAGGAAGGGTTGGGAGTGGAAGCTGGGTGGGAAGCATACACCGCCTTGTCCGGTCGTATCACAGCACTCAGCAGAGAATTGGGGTCAATGCCATTCTTCTGGGAGTGTCCTCCATGGCTGCAGGAGGTCTTCTTGGGCTTGCTGGTTTTCCCTTTGCTCTGGAAAGGATCAGGGAAGCCTGGGAGAGGGTGAGCGCTTTGGTATAAGAGCGCCTCTCCTGTAGCAAAGGTAAAGGGAAGATGCATGGACCGTTTCTGAAGGTGCTCTCCTCCTTCTTCATCCCTGCAGGGCAGGAAGAGGAGACTGTGGCTTACATGTGCACAAACCTACCCCACAAAGGGCTTCTGCAATGGGTACTGGTGGTCCTTAGAGGCCAAAGCCCTTTTGCTATAGCAGGCATGCATTTCCATACAAATAGACACACACACCAGAACACACATCTGCAGCATAACCAAGCATCTCCCCCTGTACTTGTGAGGTGCCCTTGCAGAGGGGGATGTGGCTGAACAGCATCCCAGCACAGTATCCCATGGCTGCCCCTTTAAAAGGCATGAGAAGCATTGACAATCCAAGATCCTGCCCTGCACGGACCATCCCAGAGCCCACAGCAATGGAAAAAGCCAGGCTGTCCCCATGCCAGCCTGGGCACTTACACGAGGGGTCTCTGTGTGACCACGATGTACTCGGGCTTGCCATTCTTGTAGACGAGGCGCGCGTTGGCCTGCACCCACTTCCAGCGATTCTCCTTTGTCAGCAGCCGGAAAACCGTCAGGCCGCTCTCCCCCGTCTTCATCACTGCCGGAAGGAAGCACGAGGGCTGTCACTGTGTCATCGGAGGCACAGCTGCCTCTGGTGACACTGCCCTTTCCAGCCAGGAACAGCAGGGGCATGGCTGGCATGCACAGTGGACACCATCCAGCTAACACCCCTCACTACACTGCACCCCAAGCTCCCTGCAGCGACAGCTGCTGGGCTTGACACGGCATCCAACGGAACTGCTCATGGTCCCGGCCCATTCGTCAGCACTAGGGGTGGCCACAAGTGACCAGGGGAAGAACTCTTACTCCTGACGTGGTTCTCAGCACAGTACAGCGTGTCAGCAGCGTGGACGAACTGGTAACCAGTGCCACACATCCGCAGCTCCGCCTCCGTGTAACCCAGCACAATCTTCCCCCTGGAGAGACCAAGAACACACCCAGCTCAGAGGCAGGGCCAGGGTGGGATGTCTGGAATGGGACACTGGAACCCTCCAGCACCACCCCCCAAATCAGCTCTGCTGCTTACTTGGCATCACACGCCAAGGGAGTGAAGTCCAGCTTGTGCTTCGTCCTGAAGATCATGTTCTTGGTTCGGATCTGGAGGATGGATGGGGGCTGCAAGGGGGTGGAGATGGCAAACAGAGCGAGCTGCGGGGGCAGTGCAGACCCATCTTCCGACTTTTTGTTCTGCCCATGAAGGAATTTCAGCCTGCCTTGAAGGTTTAAAGCCTGGGAAGAGAAGAAAAGCTCACTATCATGAAGAAAAGTGTATGGAGAGGGGAGAGAGGGAGGAGAGCTGCACGGAAAGCAAGATGTTTGTCTGCAGAGTTGGTGCAAATAGAATCATCGAATCACAGAATGGTTTGGGGTTTGGAACAACCTTAAGGATTATCTTGTTCCAACCCGCCTGCCATGGTCAGGGACACCTTCCACTAGACCAGGTTGTTCCAAGCCCCGTCCAGCCTGGCCTTGAACACTTCTACGGATGAGGCAGCCACAGGTGCTCTGGGCAACCTGTGCCAGGGCCTCACCACCCCTTGTGACCCGTCCTTCCAAATCCTCTGTTGCAGAGCAGAGAGGAAGCAGGACGAACATCATATATTTGGTCTTAAGACACGCTTTTAACAGAAAAACCAAGCAGAACACATGAAGGAAAAGCACTTTTGCCCAAGATTCAGCATTTTTGAGAAGAACAAAACCCACATGGAGAGGCTGTAAGTACAGGCTGAACCTATGAAAAGCAGGGAAAGACTCCTTGCTGAGACAGGCAGGTGCTGCACATGGCAGGAAGGAGCACTGTGTCTTTCAAGGCCAACTTGTTTCAGCAGTGGCATGAACCCCTGTGGTGATCCTGCCCGTCTCCTGCGGTGGAGGGTCTGTACTCACCAGGAAGCCAGAGGAATTATCCAGGAGGCAGCGAAAGCGGCACACAAAGCTCCTTTCCAGGAAGGAGGAGTTTTCTGGGGGCAGCTGATCTGGCTTGTAGATGACAGCAGAAGAGCCAAGACTCTTCCGTGCTGTGGAAGAGAGGGACCGAGAAAGGATCAAGCAAGGATTCACCCCAGTGAGAGCTGGAGATCCCTAGAAAGGGCTGGAGGTCCCCAACACTGGGCACTGCAGCAGTTCGCAGAGTGCAGCAAGAAAAACTTGGGAAAAACCACAACATTTGGATGAAGCCATGGATTGAGCCACATGGATGCAAGCCCCACGCAAGCAGTGGCAGGGACTGGACTCCCAGCATTCCTGGGAAGCTCCACATCTCATGCCAATCAGGATGCCAGCCTGCATTTACCTCCTGGAGAAGGCTCACCCTCGGGAACGTGCGGTGGATTCAGGGCCCAGTGGAGGTTGCGCCTGAATTCCGGCTGGTCCTCGGTGTGGATCAGCTCGAAGACACTCTGGTGCATGACATCTGTCTAGAGGGAAAACACAACCCATGAGCTCTGCAGCCTGTCCCCAGTGCCAGCTTTCGTGTCCCACCTGGGAACAGCCTGTCACTGCCCCAGCTGGTTATACCCTGCCCAGTTTCCTCAGTGCTCAAATGGGTCCCTGGCTAAATGAGGTTGGACACCTTCCAGCAAAGCTGATGCTGGTAGGAACAGATGGCACATCTGGCTTTAAGGACCCCTTGCCCTTGCTGGGCCTGACCTCCCCCCCACAATCCTAAAGAACAAATACAGCTTCCCTCTGACATCCCCATAATATGGTGTCTTTCAAAATCCTAGTGGTGACTTATGGGATGAGGTGCAAGCACAGATTCGGGAACCAAACAGCAGCAAAACCACCCCATTCCTACACTATTCCCAGAAGAACAACACTCTGGGACTTGCTCCCTCTGCCCAGGTGGACAGTTGTCCTCTACCCCAGATATTGGGGAAAGCCAGCTGTGTGTTGGTAACACCAAACCACAGTAGCTGAAGGACTGCAGGTAAGTCCCACTTTCCTGTAAATCTGATCTAGTGCCTTCCAGGCTACCTGGGTACCTAAAGTACTGGAGCCCTGTGGGATTTACCAGAATTTGAGTGGGTGCCCAAGGCAAACTGGGCAGGGAACCCCAGACATCTCACCATGGCCATGAACCTCATGGCCCATCAATGTGGCTGGTGGAAGGTATCTATGGGCTGATGAGGCCCTTTGTCACCTACCAGTGACCACATCTGGCAATAGAGAGTCCAAATTCACAAGACCAAGGAAAAGCCTCAAACAGCCCCCTGAGACCCCGATAGCCTTCTCTCTGCAGGAAATTTGGGGCTATTCTCCACCACAAGGAAAAATCGACTCTTCACAGCAAGGCAGAGTCCCACCAACCTGATGAAATCCCAGATAGTCCTGAATCGTATGTGACGAGTAAAATATCAGCCCTTCTGATGTCACCACCAGCACAAAGCCATTGAGTGCCTGTGGGAGAGAGGAGATCAGCCATGCCACACCCACATCACTCTTTTCTAGCAGGACACTGGTCACCCAAGGCCTGGCTGGCCCTGCTAGCAGGCAACTGAGCCACCACAGATGGTCTCTCCAAGGTTATGCAGCTGCCTGAGCTGCTGTCTTCTGTACAGCTGCCCGAGCGTCTCCTAATCCAAACTGATGGAAAACTTTGCTTCCATCCTGGAGCATTCACTCAGACTCAGCTTTGGACATTTATCCTTGTCCTATGTGAAGAGCAAATAAAAACTTCCGAACTGCTTGCAGAACAAAAGTGGACACCATCAAGAACTGGTCCATTCTCGTGGAAATGAGACTTTCCAACCACCTTGAGGGTCGTGGCAGCCGTGTGTGGCCTCCCCAGGTGCCAGAGGAGTGGCCTGGAGAAAGACCATGGTGCGCCCAGACTATCCATGGGCAAGGAGCAGAGCCAAGGAAGGTGTTGTCTTGCTGCCTGCCCTCTCCTCAAGGTGGCCAGTGTTGAAAGAGCCTCAACCAGTGGAAATGGAAAAGGCAAAAGCTAAAGCATAAGGGTTTGGATTTGAAATTGCAGCAAAATATCAAATTTCTGAAAAGCCAATTTCTTCCAAAGAAGGAGGGAAGACAGGCTGAGTCTAGTCCCTGAACTCGAGGGGAAACCACAGAATCACCAGGTGACCTCAGAGTACCTTTTCCTTTCAGCAAACAAATCACAGAATCATTTAGGCTGGAGAATCCCTCCAGGATCATCACCTCCAAGATCACTTCCTCTGGAGCACTACCTGGTTCATGCACACCCCCCACCCCACCAGGATGAACACTGTGCTCCCTTTTCACAAAATAAATACCCAAAGCTGCTTCACCCGTGCAGGTTTGAAGCCCCAAGCCCTCCCCATGGAGAAGAGCAGATGCAGCCATCAATCTGAAGTTTCTGATGCATTTTTAATGTTACACACTTACACATTTTACAGTTCACTGGCTCTTCCATCCACTCCTCAAGCTCCAAGGGTTGCAAAGTCAATATTCAAGGGAGCACCAGGTTTCCTGGCAGGAATGGGCTGAGCTGACCAGAGCCTCTATTTTCCTCAAGAGTGGCTCATTCCTACCAGTTTAATAAATCTGGGAAGTAATTTGAGTGCTTTCCCTGAGCTAGCAGCCCAAAGGCTGTCAGGACAGGACACAGGAGAAGGGACCAGGGTGCTGGCTGACAGCGTCCTTTGCACCTGCAGAAGACTAAAAGGCACACAGGAACTTCCCTACCAATTTGGGAGTGCAGCTACCGTCCCAGAAGCCCTGGCTTTTCATCCCTGCCCTCTGGCACCACGCAGGAGTTGACAGGATGAAGAACATTGCTGACACAGGCACTGGCAGGATCCAGGGAAGCAACCTTAAGTGCTGCAGGCATAGCATCACCCTTTGCAAGCCTCTGTGGCACAGAGCCCAGTGCTTTGATCACCTTGTCATCCCCCTGCCAGGGCTGAGAGCAGGCCCACAGGAGTACTCCCTGGGCCCAACTAGGAGACATCACTCTGTGACTCAGTTTACCCAACGCTGAAATGATCCTGATAGACATCCAGTAGACACCTTGAAGCCCGTGGTGCTGCCGAAGAGCAAAGGCAGTGAAAACCCATGAAAATCATTGGTTTATCTCCCCAGAAGCAAAGAGCTTCCACTGCCCTGATACCACCACGTGGCCATCCCTCCCAAAGGGCAACAGGTCCCCATGGAGACACTTTACCAGCACAAAGCAGGAGCCCTCTGGCTTTTCAGAGCCAAACCCACTAACCTGGCAGGGAAGCCACAGTAGCCAGCCCTGGCCTGCTTTCCCCACTTCATAATGTATAGACATCAGGATTAATTAGGGTCTGGCATGTAGTCTCAGCCAAGTCCAGCTATTGTTGCTGCCAACTCCTGTTTCATTGTCCAGGTCAGTGTTTCTCCCCCCTCTCCTTCCCTTTATTCCGGGCACAAATGCTCTCTCTATTTGAGAGTTGATCTCAGTGTGTGGGAATCTGCTGCAGAGGTTAATTAGTGCTGCCAAATGCACTTTAACCCTTTGAGAAGCTTAAGAGCAGGAGAGGGGAAGAATCAGAGTGGACCAAGAGACAAAGGAATTTTGGCCATCAGAGGTGATAGACAAGGTGAAGTAGGTTTATAATACGCAGGAGTGTTTCCTTGGGGCATGGAAGTAGATTCTGAGCTCCTGCCACATCCAGGGGCACGGAGATGGACTTCTGAGAGAGATGAACTTATTCCCACAGCTTTTAACACCCAGTTTGGTACCTCAGAGGATGGCATCCAAATCTGGGAGGAGCTGATGAGCAGGACCCCAATCCCCAGCAAGCACTGCTGAGCACTTTTGTTTTATTCTGAGGGAAAATCCACAGTTCTTTGGTTATTAAACCAGCCTGGCTTTAGCACTTCTCTCACTAGACAGAGAGCCTGGCTCCTCAGCTCTTGAGCAGGACAGTAATTACACTTCCTGCTGAGTGAGCGTTTGGAGAGGAGCTGGGGCTGCCCAGCACGCTCACCCCGTGCTGGAGGACAGCCAGGCAGGGGACAGTGCTGCAGACTGTGCCCGGGTGCCAGGCAGGGAGGTGGGACCTGTGTCCTTGCGGGACCTCGCGCTGCCGGAGCCTGACCTCTCCCTATTCACTGCGCACAGTTTGGGGACAGGAGGTCATCTCCTGGCATCCCTGAATAAACCATGGGAGCTGCAGGCTCAGCCAACCATGCTGCAGCATCACCAAAGGAGCCAACTCAGGAAAAACAGCCGCAGAGCTCCCAGGATACACCCACCTACCCTGTGTATCTGGGATGGGCACGTGGCCCATCAGCACCTCTCTGTGTACTGGGTGTCACACTTCACTTCCTCAAAATCAGACTTCCAGGACATTTTCTTCCCTGTTTTCACACATGTTGGACAACATCCTAGAGTCAGGATCAGTGTGCCCGTGTTGAAAACTGCATTCAAACACCTTGCTCTGCTTGGCTGCCGTGTTACATCTGTGGCACATTTACAGAAGCAGGAAAGACAAATCTCCATGCTCAAAAATCCAGCACTGCTTCCACCAAGATGTTTCTTACACATGGACTATTTACAGATGGCAATTTTTTCCAGAAATGATGGGAAAAGTGGGGGAGAAGCAGCACTGTTTCTGCTCCAGGGACCTTTGGAGTTCTTAAACCTCTGCCCAGTCAGAAGCACAGTGAGCTACACCACACGACATCACGGCTTCACCAAACCATCTGCCATCAGTAACAGCCTGTTTTGAGGGTAAAACTCGAAGGAGCTGGAAGAGAGACAAAAGGAAGATCCCTTGAAGGCATTTGCCAGGGAGAGGCAGTCAGTGAGGAGCACTAACCTGTAGGAGCAGCTCACCCTCTGGCACTGCTGTGGAGCCCAGAGCTGGTTCATTTCCACAGTCTCCATCCCTCTGGCCTTCTTTGGCACCATGGTTCTTCAGTGCAACTGCATGAAGGAAAGGGAAGGGACATCAGTGCTGTAGGAACACCACCACATCTCAAAAGTGGACCTGGCTGCAAAGCTGGACAATGCTGTGGCAGGGGAAGCCACCATGCAGTAACAGCCCTTTGCTTTACCCCTGAGAAGAGTTGATTTTAACAGGGCATTTCCCCATCCCCTCAACATCCTCAACTGTTTTGGTCTGGGATTTTCCCCCCTCGCCCCGAGTCTTTTTGCCCCCCTTTTAACAACCTACAAGTAAAAAGCAGTTAAAGGAATCCTTAGAGCAGGGAGGCATCAGAATGATAGAATTATGAAATTGTTAAAGTTGGACAAGACTGCCAGGATCATCGAGCCCAACCATTCGCCCACTGCTGCCAAGCCCACCACTAAACCATGTCCCCAGGTGTCACATCCACATGTCATTTGAATACTTCCAGGGACAATGAATCCACCACTACCCTGGGCAGCCTGGTCCAATACCTGACCACCCTTTCAGTGAAGAAATTTTTCCCAACACCCAATCTAAACCTGCCCTGGCACAACTTGAAGCCATTTCATCTCGTCCTGTCCTTTGTTCCCTGGGAGCAGAGCCCGACCCCTACCTGGCTCCACCCTCCTGTCAGCAAGTTGTGGAGAGCAAGAAGGTGACCCCTGAGACTCCTTTTTTCCATGCTGAGCCCTCCCAGCTCCCTCAGCCATTCATCAGACTTGTGCTCCAGACCCTTCTCTGGACATGCTTTAGGCCCTCAATGTCTTTCTTCTTGTGAGGGGCCAAAATCAAACACAGGATTCAAGGTGTGGCCTCAGCAGTGCCCAGCAAAGGGCACAGTCACTGCCCTGGTCCTGTGGCCACACTGTGGCTGGTGCAGGCCAGGTGCCATTGGCCTTCTTGGCCACATGCTGGCCAAAGCAGCAGAAGTCTGCCCTACACAGAGGGCATTGCAGCAAATCCCACTCTTCCAGGGTAAGGAACATGCCATTTTGAAGGATATAGCTCAGTCAATGATGTCTCGTTACAGTTCAGCACCACACTGGGTTTATTCAACCAAATTAAGGCAAGCCACAGCTCACAGTGGGAGAAAAACAACACGGGAAACACATGGATACAAACACAGACACCCGAGATCTAATAGTAGCCAATGCACAATCCATACAGATGAAGAAATCTGTCACTCAGTTGAACTAAAAGATGTGCCTGTAATTTTTGCTCTGTACTCCCCAAGAGAACAAATCCTGGGGATATTTTGCTGTGGATAATATTCAAAGAGTAACATGACAACAAGCCTGTGCATGACAGGCCTGTCCAGGAGACAGAGGAGCTTGCAGGAAAGCTGGGAAGCTTCTTGCCAGTGCCATGAGGACAGAGGACAGCATCTGGCAGCTGGTAAACCAGCTGCTCCCACTGGGATCCAGAAGGAAAGGTGTGAGGCACCAACTGCAGCACCACTGTAGCCTGCCAGAGCACAGAGGGAGCAAAAGCCCTCTTGGATTTGCCTTTCCCAGCTCCTGTGCTACATGTGCCACAGAGCTGCCAGGCTCAGATGCAATGGGAGCATCAAGTGGACCCTGGAAGCAATTTAATGCCCCAAAAAGCTGTCACTGGGAGCAAAGCCATGAGCAGAGACTGGACAACAAGTCACGAGGCAACAGCCACCAGCACTTAAACAAAATCAGGCTCTGTAACACTCGCCTCACCCTGTGCTTTTCCAAAGAAGCTGCTAAAACTCAGCTCCTCCATCCACATGGAGCAGATCCTGAAGGAACTAAGATGCTGCAAAAGGCAGATGTTCCAGAGTCAGGCTTTGGGGACAAAGTTCTTCTACCAGGCACAGGACCAGCCCAAAGATGGACTCTGCTCTATAACCAAAGGCAAACATGTCCCAGTTCTAATATTTAGAGAAAAACACCTGATACAGCAGCAATCTCCCTGCCTCTGGGAGGTCTGAGGAATTCCCCGAGCTCAGCCTGCCCAGACTATTTCAGGAGCTGTTTGGACAGGGAGGAGCTGACACCAGGACTGAGGTTACAGCACGTGTTTGTACAACTGCAGGTCAGGCCTGAGCGTGCTGGGATGGACACACACAGGCTGCTACAGCCTCACTCTTCCTCACCCTGAGGGACCCCCTGGGGTCCCCTGTCCAGGTTGGAGCCCTGCACAAAACCTTGGACAGGGACAAGCAATCAGGCAGAGCAGCACAAAAGCACAGCGGCCACAACACCCAGGCAGGGTGTGGATGGAGCAGGTTTGTGCCAGTGCCCTTCCAGCAACTTGGTTTTCCGATTGCTGGGAGCAAAATGTAGGAGCTATGAATTATTAAAGGTCTCCAGTCCTCCTCTGCGAGCTCGCAGCCCGCTGCGCTGGAGGTGAGGGATAAAAATAAACCTGGCTGACAGGAGAGCAGCTAAAAGGTGCTGCCCTCTACTCAGGGGTCTGTTTTAATAGCTTGATACTGCCCCGCAAAAGGAAATCTTGATCCCAACCACTGCCTAAAAATAGGCTTTGCTATCAGCATCTGGGCTGTGGGGCCAGAGGAAACACATTAAAAGCAGAGGATGGCCTGCTGTCCTCTGTGGGGATGCCTGCCACCAAACAGGATTCAACCACTGGGGCACAAGGGGTAAACCAGAATTCCCATGGAGGTTTCCCCATGAACCTCACCAAACAGCGCCTTTCCATCCGAGTCACCCAAGGATCCCCAAAGATGACCCACTCTTGGCTGTGGCCATGCCAGGCTGGCCTCCTGCGCGGTGTCCCCCAGCTTTGTCTGTCCATAAATAGCTCTGTGCAGCCCTTGGGGTCAGCAATTCAGCAGAACTGCCACAGCACATCAGGCTGACGGAGCGGAACGAGCCGGGGAACCGCCGCATCCTCCCTGCCGTGTGCGTCCTGCCCGGAGCTTGGCATGGGAAAGGTGGGATATGCTTCCAGCACTTGTCCTCCCAGCACAGCACTCACCTTCACGTAGGGCAGCAAGACCAGGTGCAGCCTTTGTCCTTGCTGCATAACTGGGGACAAGCATTTGCAGGATAAAAGAGAGGAAAAAAGGGAGAGAAGTGGCTTTTCCTGGGCTCCCCTCCCTCTGGCCACCAGTGCCACCTTTGCTGCTGGAAGCAGAAAGGTGAGGAGAGAGAAGCTGGTCACCTGGAAGCTGCAAGGCTTGCACAACTTTCCTGCTATTTCTTCCAAGAAATAGCTTCTGCCAGGCCCTGCAGGCTATTTTGCCACAAAAAGCTTTTTACCTGAGACACAGAATCTCTCTCAGCCCAGTCTCATCTTCAAGGAACAAGCTCCCTGCCCACATCTGCCTCCCACCGTGGGAGGATGCTCCCTGCCCCGTAGTCATCCTCACACACGGTGCTCACCAGCTCTCTGCTTCCTGGCCCTGTGCTGTCACCAGGAGAACAGGAGGGGCCAACAACAGGGGTGGGTTTCCTCCCTCTATCGCCAGGTGCTTCCCCCGGCACCCAGCCTGGGAAGCTGTTTCACGTGGTGCTGGAGGGACACCTCCCTGCCTACCAGGTTTGCCAGTGAACTCCTGAACCTGCCATGGCTTTGCAGAACTGGGAAATCTCTGCACCACCAAGTGGGAATTAACATTTTTGAGAGGATATCTCCCAGCCCCCTTCCCTCCAACACGGCAAAAGCTCCTGGTGGGAGCAGAGTTTCACATCAGCTGCTGACTCTGAAGGAGGAAAACAGGACAACTTGATCCTGGTCCAAGTCTTGAAGCAAGAGAAGCAGAAGGAAACCAAACTGTTTCATGGCTCTTCAAGAGCTGCAGCAAGGGCTGGGCCAACTGCATGGCCACTGTCAGTGCGAGCAGGTCTTGGAGAGGGGAGAGAGAAGGATTTTGGTAATGGTGCTCCCTGCAAGACTTCCACCATAGAGCTCAACACCCCAGCATGTATCAGGCACTCTCTAGGGGAAGAACTGATTGATTTATTAATAAAACTGCCTTTTATCCACCTCTCTCTTTCCATCATCTGTAGCAATTCTCTGAAAAGCTGGTCTTTCACTCCTGGGAGTACAGAATTCACCATGAGACATCTCCGGATCTCCATTTCTCACCCACCTCTCCAGTTTCAAGACACTCGGGGCAGAGAGGCCCTGCAGCTCTGTTGCTCAATACACCCCCCTCACATTAAGTAATCCCTCAAAATTGTTTACCTGCATTTTATGGCAAATCAGAAAGAAAATATTGGAAGTTTAGGAAACATCATGGAAATGGTGAGGGAAGTGGACACAGACTTGCTGACATGAACCAGCAGAGCCATCTCCTCTCTTCCTTGCTGAACCATCAGTTGGGTTCTCATCAGAGCTGTACAAAGCCCATTTTCCAGCAACTGGCAAATACTTCCTGACTTCCCATTTGCTTATTCATAATGGATACTTTTTACTTAACTTAATACCTGCCACTGCTCCCTGTTGGCAAAAATTTCATTAAATAGATGAATTATTTATCCCTGCCTGAATGGTGTGGATACACCACCTTCCAAGAACATGGATAGTTAATAATGGATGGCCTCTTAAAGATCTTATTGCACTTTTAAAAGCAAAGAGGCCTTGACTACGTGTAGCTTTTGGTTGTGTCACCAAAGGCACTTTGGTCTCAAAGGGAGAAGCACATGCAGGAGTTTAAACAAGGACAAAGATGACAAGGACTTGCCAGGCTTTCCCTTCTTCTTGCAGCATCAATAGTGGTTTGAAATCTCCTGCTCCCATTGCTCATCCCTCAGGAGCTTTAGTGACCATCATAGAACAGTTTGGGTTGGAAGGGACCTTAAACACCATTTAGTTCCACCCCACCACACCATGGACAGGGACACCTCCCACTAGACCAGGAAGGATCATCCAGCCTGAAACCTTATCCTGGAGTTTCTTCCCAGCTCTGCTCCCATGCATGCCTTTGAAGGATCCTTGAGACACCTCAGTTGCTCACAGGCAGCAGAGGAGGCAGCCACCAGGAGCCCCTTGCGAACGCCAGGGACCTCCAACAGCTTCCCACCAGCCACTCTCATGAGAGCCAGGGAAAAATACTTGGCAAGGAAAGCACGCAGCAGGAAAACTGCCTACCTAAGGGAAGTCACAAGACCTTTCCAGCTTAAGTTGCTCCTCTGAGGTCAGCTCATTACCTAGGCAATTAAGGGAGCAGGGTGATCATAGGACCAGGCTTTATTTTCCTTAAACCGTCCCTTAGGCTTCCTGCGACAGCTCTCAGCAGTGCTTGGCCAAACAGCTCAGGAGGGAGGGCAGACAAGTGAAGGAACAAGCAACCTTAGTCCCACACATACCATCTCAAGCCCTCATCCCTATGCAGAGGTTTCAGGGCAGTTATACAGTCTCTAATAATTACATAATTAAAAGCATTTTTCCACTCTGACCCGACTGCAGCTCAAGCACTTTTTGGGCCATCACAGATCCAGCAATAACAATGTGGATTCATATTACAGTTCAAAGGGTGAGGCTCAGCCCTGAGGCTGCACATCGATCCTACAGCAGCCATCTAGATTTTACTAGCACTCCAGGAAAACCCCCAAGCCCTCAACACCCACAGGAGTGTTATCTTTTAAAGATACATGGGAGAGGCAAACTGCTTACATTTTGGATACAAAAGCTTAAGCTTCTGTATAAAACAGACCCATGCAGAGCTAAAAACCACACACAGCCTAAAACAACTACACCTAATCTCTGATCCGCAGACTGTGCAGCCAGTAATCCATCTGGAGCCAGAAATTTCTAAGGCCACAACACATGCCGGTGTCTTCCTCCTCTCCTCCCAGCCAGCAATGCACCTGAACTGCTCGGAGCCACTGGCAAGTCCAGCAATCCAGGCAGGATGCTGCACACGGGCAGAGGTGCACCTGCATCTCCAAGGATTCCCATTTCAAGGCAGAGTGAGCCCACTGCTGTGGGATTCAAACATGCAACTCCTGGCACCACGGACAAACCTCTTCCTACTGCTCTTCCTACAGTTCATAAACCCAGACTTGATTCAGAGCCTCAAGAGAAATCCTGTGAATGAAGGCCACAGGTCAATTGCTGAACGTTGGGCACAGGTCTGTGACAGGCACAGGGTACCCTGGGGACACCCAGCTGGCCCCTAGGGGCAAGTGAGTGTTCAGCACGGGCTACTCTCACACACCAGAAGGGCCAGGCTTGCTGCAGGATGGGGAAGCAGAGCTTGGATGACCTTCCCAGCACGCTGCAGGAACAAACTGCAAGAGACGCTTCTCCAAACCGAGCCCTTGTCCGTTGTGACATCTGCCAATTGACCTCCCACCAGGAGTTTAAGTGGCCCAAGTGACACAGATGGTACCCGACAGCTATGTGACAAGGTGCCTTTGAGACATCTTCCTTTTTTCATAAGAAATCCTCATGCAGAGTGAGATGGCAAACCTTCCCCTGAAGCATCTTTCCTTCTTCTCTCTGCCCTTCCAAAGGTGAGGGAGGCAGAAGAGATGGGGACCCCTCCTCCACCAGCCGGCAGTGTTTGCTGGGCCCTCGCTCCAAGGGGAGGAACAGGGAGGGATTAGAGGGGAGCAGCCCCACAGGCACCACCGGGCTAAGCTGCTGGCACACAGCTGGTGTGATGTGCTGTGCACACCCCAGAACAGTGGCACAGCCACCGACAGCAGGACATGGGGTAGGGGAGAAGGAGGTGCCCTGCAGCACAGTCCCACCTCTACCAAACCCCATGTACTGAAAGAGCCTCCGGCAGAGTAGGGAGGAAGGCTAAAGTGGTGAATTAGAATTAAAAACATTTGTTCACCACGGGGGAAAAGAAGTAAGACATATGGGAAGACTGTTGCAGAGGAAGAGACCTGGATAGAAAAGGAGAAGGTACAAGCCCTTGAGTCAACTGGCACTGATGTTTGCATAGGATCCTCAGTTTAGAAGCCAACCTCAGCTCCTTTTGTTTCTCCTGGTCCAGGCTAATGGTGCTGGGTTCTGGTCAGTGCTGCTTCTCCAGCAGGATGGGATGTGGGATGATCTGGACCTTATGAGTCTACCTCCTTGGCAGGATACGTCTCCCAGTGTCTCCATCCCTCCGGTGACCTTGCTCTCCCACCTAAATTCACCTATTTCATCGTTCCCACAGGCAGAAAGTACTTGGGTGTACTTGGGATTGGAAAGTCAAGCAATGGGGTAAGGGAGAGGCACCTGGGAATCTCACAGAGGACAGCGGCACTGCTCTATCACAAAAGAAGCCTCTTCCACCCTGCTGCAAATCAGGAAGACTCGAGATCTTTGCCAAGATCCCTCCTTCCCCACAGATGCTGAACACATGTGGCAAACACCTGGCACTGAGCTGCTTCCTGCTTTGTTACACTGGAGAGATTTGCCAGTCCACAAAAATTGAACAGAATTAGTAGACAATCACACACACTCCTGCTCTTGTCCTTTGCAAAGGACTTCCAAAGTCCTGCTGAAAGCCACCACCTGGCATCAGGGTGGCAGCAGAGACACAGCAGAGACACCAATCCAGCACATCAGCCTGAGGAAGGGTTTGTTTTGGTAAATAACCCTGCTTAGCAAAGACAGCATTTGATGATCTCTAAACCACTCCAAAGATCAAACAACAGAACATTGAGCAGCCTTAAATCCTCTGATTCCTGTCACTGAACTGCAGGCCCTTAATTGTGCCCCCAGACAGGCAGAGAGACAACAGGGACAGCTTCACTTTGGGCCATTTAAAGTATAAAAATCCCCATGTCCCAAGGAAAAACATGTCTTTTTAAAAATCAAAGACCTTTAAGCCTGTACAAACTCCCCCATATCTCAGCTATGAGTAAACCAAGATGAAATAAAATTAAAAAACTATCAATAATTAATCAATAATTATTTATTTATTCTGGCTGGGGAAGGGCTGGCATAAACCCACTGGGCGAATTGCTGTCATCGATCATGGGCAACACCTGAGACCTGCTCCAGCTGTTTCTCCTCACCATCAACGGCAGCACATCCCAGTTTTTGTCCTTGCTTTCCCTTAATCAGGGCACACTCAAGCAGAGACACAGCAGAGCAAGGGAGATGAGCTTCTCCTCCGTCCCTCCTCCATGCCAGGGTTTACACTGCCCGTTTCCAAGGTGCTTCCTGACAGCTCTGGGAGACGCTGGCTGTTCCCAATAAACACAAAACCCCCCCCAAACCGTCCCTGTTTTCTGATCCGACCTCACCCAGGCCTTGCGCAGCTAAACCTGTCTCCTCAGGATCCCGTTTTAGCCTTCCGAGGATGCTGAGCAAGGAGCCATCCCGGCTCAGCAGCGACCGGACCCCAGCCACCCCTCCTACACCCTGCTCCCTGACAAACTAAGGGGGGAAAAAAAAGCCCTGAATATGCGGACAACCAAGAAGAACAAAGAAAAAGGAGAGGAAGAAATAAACAGGATAAAATAAACTCCTTTTGAACAGGAGCCTTCCCAGGGTGAACTTTATCTCAGCACCAGCAGGCTTGTTGGAGGACACCGTCACTCGGGCATTCACACCAAAATTAATAAAAGCACTTAAAATCAATTGTTTTGTAGATGAGTCTGCCAAGAGCTCCTTTTAAGGACTTTTTTTTTAGTTATTTTGTTTTAAAGCATCAGGAGCAACTCAACTCGGTCTGCAATCGCTAGTCGCATCTAAAAGGACGAAGCTTTCCTCCTTCCCTGCCGCACCTGAACTACTGCGACCTGCCTCAAAGCCGAGAAAGGGGGGAACCATCCATGCCATAGCCTCAGGCAAGCGGGAAATTGGTGCCATGAAATTAGATCAGATGGAATGACAGGAGAAAAAGTCAAAAATGAGGCAGAATCTCAGAACAGTAAATACCCTGGATTCTCAAAACGCAAAACCAAAATAACCCACCGTGTGGGGGATGTGGGAATGTTAAACCATGTTCCCAGGGATGCTCACCCTTCCCTGTCTCAGCCGGTGCAGCATCCCAGCACAATTCCTCTGCAAAGGATGACAAGCCCCCAAAACAACTCCTGGCATAGCACTTCCAAAGCCAGGAGCACACATGTTCCCATGGGGTGGGAGACTTCAAAACACCAGGACCACGCTGGTCTTCTGCCTCAAAGAATCCTCACAGACAGCATTCCAAATCCCTTCCAGGGCAAAAACAGCACGGAAAACACAGCTGACACAGCCAAACAGACTGACCTGATGCTGCAAGGCAAACAACTCTCCCAGACCGCTCCTTTTCCAGCTCACCCGCTTGCTGCTCCAATGATTGGGAGTTAAAATGAGAAATTGTGTTTCTGTGGCCATATGCAGCATTCTCGAGCCACCGCTACTTCACCAGGAAAATCCAGGGATGCCTCAATACCCTCCTGCAGGCTCCCATTAATTACAATTACAGCGCAGCAGAATGACTCCCAAAACTAAAAGGTTGCCAAATAAACTGTAAGCACATCACAGGGAATTATTACTCACTGCCAGCACACCCAGTCTATCAAAACAGAGGGGGGAAAAAAGTCACTTCCATGAGGAAGCTTTCCAACCGGGC
>VZRJ01004231.1:0-39220 GCA_013397565.1 Ptilonorhynchus violaceus
CTGGCTCTGAAGATCAATGCTCTATCCAATACTCACCTAATGTAATAGCTGTTGGTGCCTTTCCAGTGAAGGAAGCCAGCCACTAACTCCCTTCTAGTCATTCTCTGCCTTTCTTTCCTCTATCTACAACATAAGCAGCAACAAAACCAGATTTCAGCCAATGGCAGAAACAAGGACATTTGCAGCGTCTCCTTCTGCTCCAAGATGGAGCTGCATGCCTGTCAAGTGGAAGTAATTAATAGCGTCACTGTTTCTGTGGTCTGAGAGTTTTATCTTGTGATGACTGAATACTTGGGAACTTGATTGTCACTGCTA
The DNA here is from genome assembly GCA_013397565.1 of Ptilonorhynchus violaceus. NCBI lineage: Eukaryota > Metazoa > Chordata > Aves > Passeriformes > Ptilonorhynchidae > Ptilonorhynchus > Ptilonorhynchus violaceus. The sequence goes on from VZRJ01004231.1 coordinate 316, forward strand.
GGTGGAAAAAATCTATTTACATTCATTGTTTGAGTCTAAATCTCAATATCTCTCTACTAATTGTTATGTATGTGATTGTATACACCTGGGATATGGTTCTGCATGACCTAAGCTCAGCATAGGACGAAATATGACCCCATGATTCTAAATCCTTGAGGAAAGGGACAATGTTTCTCTTTCTTCTACAGACAAAATATGTCTTAAGTACTCAAGGACTTCACTGATGCAGCACCTTCTAGTAACACCACACAATTCAAGTTTTGTTAGCATGAACAACCGCAAAAAGAGAATGTAGTGGTGAAAACAGGATTTAAAGCTAACGCCCCAAAAAAGAAAATGGGAACTGCACTATGTGATTCCCCAGACCCCTGGAACAAAATGATAGCATAGCTCAAACAGCTCATAATAATACGTAGGCTTAATATCTGAAACAAAAAAAATCAATGTAGGAATCTGAATAATGGATATGTTTTATAACTCTATCCTCCCCAGAGATAAGCAAAAATAAAAGGTGAAATTTATCAGACACACTATTGGGAATTCACTGAAATCTGTTCTGTGGGAAGTGATGTGGGCAGATATCTTCCCCCTGCAGATCCACAAAGCAACTTTCATAGAAATAATTTAAACTTACCAATTCCATTGCTACCATAAGAGCTTTGCCAGTTTATACCAGCTAGAGTTGGTGAAATCCTGCTGCTTGCTAGTGCAAGCACTAGATTGTAATTTTTACTGCAGCCACAAGCAACTTGGCTTCTTCACAACAGGAATAAAAGGATTACAACTTGCAGTTAAAACTAGATGATTATTTTTTTTCTTCCCTTGAGAGGCACATAGGAAAACGAGAATTAGGTTTTTGTTGACATTTCCCTGATTATTTTTCATCCTTTTTCTTTACAGAATCTTAGGAAACAAAAATTGTTCAGTGAAAGTGGGTGTCTCTATTAAGAAGAAATGTTCTGTAGAAGCAAAAAGATTCAAAAAACTATTTATCCTCAAACAAACTGATTCACAGATATAGCCCCAGAGAAAGCTTAATTTTGATTTATTCGGCTGTGAGGAAAGGCAGCCTCTGGAACTCCCTTGTTGGCTTTTTCCACTTGGGATTTTGCTAATGTGGTTCCCACGAGATTTGCTGGCCAGTTCTACAGATATTTGAAGTGTAGGTTTGTTCTGTAAAGAGCAGATCTAGAGAATAAATTCTTCTGTTCAGGTGTATCTCATACTCTTTCTTTGCTTGAAGAAAATTTCCTTTGAACAGGCTGAAAATACACAGTGTGATTTGTGTCTTGAGGTTGTTAGGATGCTTCTCTGCAATCTCTTGGCCTAGTAGTGAGCTTGGGATCAGGGCTGCAAAAGCAGAATATCCCTCTTTTGGTTTTCTTCTCCACATGGCTAATACTTTCTTCCTGCCCTAGAGAAATCTCACTGCCTGAATACAAAACACACCAATTTCTTTGAACTTCATTTATTTACACTCTCAGAAATCCTTTTTAATCAGGCTATTTACTAAATTTGTTTTCTCCAGAAATAGCACGGCATTAACTTGTGACAAATGACATTTCAGCTTATGACATCTCTCACTTGAATTAGTTTCAAGTGATTCTGAGTAAATTTGTGATTACATTAAGCATGGGTTTTAAGAGAATATTTTGCCATTCAGTATTTCACATAGTAATGAGGTTGAAATCCTTCCCACCCCACCTTTCTTTGGCAGTATGCAATGAGCTCAGTGACTTCAAGGGCTAAACCATTAAGGTTTTGTACAGAAGAACTAGAAGGATGGAATCACAGCATTAAGAAGAAAAGATGATACAAACATGTCACAATAAATCCAGGTTCTTAAGGGCCTGTTAAGGGGAGTGGGTGGGAAGATCCCTAGTAATCTTTCTATATCTGACAGGTATCAGAGGGAAGTGTGTATCAGTGTATCACTCCGGTGCACTCTAATCCTGCTTTGAAATAATCTGTAGGATTAATAATCTTAGGATTTATAATCTTAATAATCTGTAGGATTTTATGCATTAAGTAATTTCATCTCTAAGGTAGAAAATAACGTTTAAAAAGCATACAAATGCAGCAGTTTAAAAAGTAAAAAAAAAAATTGTTATGATTAAGTAGGGAGTTTCTGAATTAAAATATTCACTTTCAAAAGACTAAAGAGAACAAGACATGAACGTGCATGGCTCTGTTTCTCTGCCTACTAGGTTGGCAGAAAGAAGCCACAGAAAATGCTCTAAACCTGAAAACCCCAGGTGTTAGGTGTTCCTCACGACCCTTGTGTGGCCTCTGTCTGAGCCAGGAGTAATCCTTACTGTGAGGTCCAGAAAGGAGACTTTTTGCCCTTCTCTCAGCAGTGGGCATCAGTCTCCTCCCACCACATGCAGAAACCCTGGTGGAGGGCCAGACCCTGCAGCTCCTGTCCCCGAACAGTGTGGACAAGACCCCTGCAAGAACACTCGTGGCAAAAGGTTGGGGCTGACACTTCGCGTGGGGTTTGCGCCAAGTGTCTTGTGGACAGACACTGCCCGAGTGCCCCACGGCAGCAGTGGGCTGGCAGCTTCCCCTAGCCCCCAGGGGGGGCTCGGTTGGCAGTTCAAACGCGGTATTTTACATCAAAAACCTCCTGCATGCTCTCCTGCCACTGGCAGAAAGCTCTCAAACTGCCTAACATGTGAACAGGGAGCTTTGTTTAGTGCAGACACGTGGAAATAGGACATCTTTCCCATCTCCCGGTACTGCAGTTCTTCTACTGACTAAAACCTCAGTTAAACTAAATATTATTCAAGCTATTGATATTCTATTATATTAGGTTTCACCTGTGTGTCTCCACATATATCAAGGCTTCTTCAAGAAAACTGTATTAAGAAGCAGCTGCAGTGTCTACCCGAAAATGTTGTAAAAGTTTCCAGATCGCAGGAGATTGTGAGAAATCAGAGAAATATGAGGGTTCTTTTAATAGCAATAAAAGCCTAGTTTGATTTTTATTGATCTTTTTCTTATCATTTCAAGTCTTCCATTTGCACTTATGTCACATTTTCTGTCTTTTCTCCAAAATCACAAGGAATGAAATCTATTTAAAAAACAGTGAAAAAGCAAGAAAAGGAAAACAGAGGCAGAAGTGTTAACTGGTTTAATGTTGTTGGGCTTAAAACATCAAATATTTTGAAGGATGAGTTATGAAAGCCAGAAATGCTATGCTGCTATCCTTGATTGGAAAAAAAAAGAAATCCCATTTAATGATAAATAGTTCAGTTTATTTAAAAAATAAAAATCATTGCTAATTTAAAAAAAAAGCAGTCAGTAAAGAAATAATATCAATTAACTATAATTATTCCATTTGCATGTAGTCATTACTTTATTTTTATTGGAGAAATTTTTTTTTATATGTACTCTTTTTATTAAATGGTTGTGTTTAACTTGAAAGAACCTTAAAAATTATTCACTGTGAAATAACCACATATAAGCACCACATATAAGGGAACAATTAGGCTGTGGCAAAGAAGACGTGCTTTTTTTGTACTAGAACTTCAGATTTCAGTTACTAGAAACCCTTGTTGCAGCTGCCTTCTTTTGTTCTGATGAACCCATCTCCATCTTTCTTTTAACAGTATAAAAAAGAGGCACATAATTTTAGACTTCAAAACTCTTTCTATACATTTAAATTTGTTTTGGTTTGCTTTTGTTTCTATGTCCCTGCCCTTGACAAGCAGTCAATCTTCAGTACAAGATTTATGATTTATAGCTCATACAACTGGATCAAAAAAGCTTGTGAGGTTCAGGTTGTTATATCTGCCTTCTCCAGAACTACAGGATATAAATAAACATAGAAAATTTAGGCTGAATATGGTAATAAAAGGCCACATATCTTGACTTCCGTATTTAGCTACTAAAAGGCAGGAAAGAACATTTAATATGCATGGAAATTTCAACTGTAAACTGGAAACTTTATTTGTCAATCCTCTGAAAGGCTTCTTAAGATTATTACCAGTGTGAACAAACAGAAATAATACTGAAGTCAAATGCTGTTTGCAAACTCATTTAAAGGGTGAGGCCCTGAAGGACTTTAGATGTTGGAAGAATCCACAGCCTCCACTAGCTTTAAGGCTTGACCTGCTCTTCTCTCTGTTTTCCACATGAAACAGTGGTTCTGCTGAATCACTGGGATTTGTTACAGAAAGGCTGAGTTCTGCCCCATTCATTCCCCATGCTGGATAGCTGTGTAACTGCTGTGTGGTGTCCTGACAGTAAATAGGATGGTACTGGTGGGTGAGCAGGGCTAATTTTATGACTGGAATGGTATATATTTGTGTGCATTTGTTTTAACCAAAATAAATAATCAGATAAGAAAAATTAATATAAAAGGAAAATACCTGAGACACAGCTACTGTTATTTGTCTGGGAGATATGTTCCAAAATATGCTCATAAGTATCATATTTCTGACATATTTTTCAAATACAGTTAAAACTGAGAGTGGTATTATACAGCTGTTCCTCTCACATGATCAAAGTTCAAATTAATTTTCATAGAGAGAGTTATAGAAAAGCTGAGAAATAAAACTGCATCCAAAATGTTAGAATATGTTGCCAGTGAGAACAGAGGAAAAAAACCCCTGAACTTTGAGTAACATTTTTAAAAGTTATTATTGTATTATTTTTCATACAGGAGATGCTGGAAAAATTCCACTCTGAAAGGCAAAATAATGATTTGTTTCCAGCTTGCTCCCTGCCAGCATGTCAGGTATACTTTTTTGACCTCTTCAACCATAGACCTCTTTAGCCTGAGAGAAGTTGGCTGGATGCAGCAAACTGCTCTTTGGAGAGGTAGTGAAGCTCATGTGCAGGGAGAAAGTTATCGTAGGCAGGCAGCTGCATGAATGGCCAGAAATTAGCCCAGCTTTTTCTAATTCTTATCTAAACTTCTGACAAACCCGATAGGTCTCGGCTGGCCACTCCCAGCCAGTGTGAACTATTCCTTGTTCATCAAAGTTTTTTGTCATTTGCAATGTTGTTTTGATGACCCGTGTTACAGTAGGAACCTTCAGGGAGGAGAGTTTTGGAAGGGGAAGAGTAAAGAGGAGGAAGAGGCTAAATTTTCTCGTCTCAAAGTGTTTGGGGGGTGTGCATGAGGTGGGAAGCATGACTTCATAAACCAGGCAGAACTGAGCCTGTTGTTGGATTCTGCTTACTTCAAGGTATCCAAATTGCAGAAAACAGTGTTGTTTTCATTAAAAGTCTTCTAATCATATGAGTCTTAAAATACTTCAAAAATATAAAGAGATAAAGAAACAAAGGAGTCTGGGAATGAAATACCAAAGACTAAAGACACTGATCATAAAACTGTGATTAATTTTTGTGTCAAAATGTCTCCGTGGACAGAGTAGCTTTTTTTTACAGAACGTTGTCCAATACATTTAGATTTCAGTGTTTTCAGATATCTTACTTTTAATAAAAAATATATCTAAGAACTGACAGAAGTTGTTAAAAATATTTTTGCTCAGAAGTTAATCTCCAATCAAACAATATCATAGTCTGTGAGTGCAGAGGAAATTTCAGTCTTTCTTAAAGTATAGCAAAAAAAATGTATCACTTTCATATAAACTGGGGATTTTAAAACAAAATCTTATTTTCCAATACTAAAAGTGTTTTGAACTTTGTGACTTTTAAAATTGAAGACCTGTCAAGAAGAAACACCTTTAGGTAATCCATTGCATTTATATCTCTCTAAAGAGGTTGAATACAGAATATTGATTTATTTAGAAAAAGAAAAAAGCCCTTACAGTCTCTCTAAACCTTTTACTTTTTCAGCTTTCTAACTTCAAGGCTTTATTGTATAGCAGATTTACATCTGACATTTGGAGTAAATTTCAAGAGGTCTCAGAAGAACCTGAGCTCTACAAGTATGCAGTACCCTTTAAAGTCTAACAGCAGAGTCACTCTAGTCCAGATCTGCATTAAAGAAAGCAGAGCTGGGTAATTTGATGTTCTCAGACTTCAGATTTGTGGGCTGTTATATCCAATCTGTGTAATCATTACAGTGTTATGCTCAAAAAAAAAAAAAAATGCTGTTCTACAGCACCATCTCTGCCACACTAACGTAATAACAAATATGGGGCTCCAGTGACGTGGTGCAATTCGAATTACTTTGTATGGTACGAGTATACATAAACAAATATACTAAACTTTGAATGTAATCGCTTTCAAGTAGGAAAAATAGCAGTATGTCAACTTATGCGAACTGTAAACTCACTAAGTAAGCCATCAGCGTGTTTTATCAGTCCTGCCTCTTTCAATGAGCCATGCAATATCCTGTGACCCTTTCAAAACCCTTCACAAAAGCCTCCAACAATTATCCATAGAGATCTCTGTGACTGTCCATGTGCCCTCTTATCCAGAGTCTGCTCTCACGCTTGACTATAGTTAGCATTTAACACAGGGAGACTCCTGCACAGACACAAATCCACCTTGTTATTGTTTTTATTTAAAGCTTTCCATTATCCATTCCAGCTTCTTATTCACTTAGTGTTGGATTTATTCCAGTGCATCTGAAGATTTTTCTTTGCTATGACAATAGTTTCAGTTTTCCATGGTTCCCAAGCCAGCATAGCTGGGACTGCAGATATATGTGCTTCTAGGTCCACAGTTGTATTTTAGTCCCTTTTCATTCATCTGATTTGTGACTCTGCAAAATGAAAATATGTATGTCTTGTTTGTGCTTTAGAGAGGGGAAAATGCTATAAGAGAAGCAAGGATTTTTTGGCCTCTCTCCCATTATTTTGACTGCATTACGCTTTGGAGAAATTTTTTTCTTTTTGTATATCTGGGTAAGCATCCATCTGCAAAAATAGCATTTAGTCAGAGGAAATAAAGAAAAAGGTGTTTGCTTTTCAAATTTTGATTTTTAGTTTTGATTTTTGTTTAGTCTCTATATAGCTGACTAACGCTCTAGCTTCCCAAAAAAACTACTCTAGATTTCTGTGTTTGCTTGTTTGTGAGCAAAGGTGATACTTTTTTTTCAATGTTATATTTCAGTTGAAAAGAATACTCTTTTGTAGTAAAACCAGCAGTGTGTATGGAACTTGTGGGGCAGCAGAATAGAATATAGCAGAGCAAAGTGAAAGGACCTCTCAACCATTGTGTTACTGTATACCTCAGTTTCCCTTCCTACACAAATGTAGTATGCTGCTTTTCCCGTTTTGCAAATGCTGATAATATCAAGGCTTAAACACAAATCTGTTGTTTTTGTCAGTGCTGGGAAGCACTGTGACAGAGCCATGTACCTTCTTGAACTTGAGCCTTTCAAAACCTGAATAATATGTCGTTCTTTGCTGCAAAATACAGAAAGAAGAGGAATGTTAGTTTTTATTAATTTTAAATCATTTGTTTCAGATCAGAAAATAACTCTCCTGTTCAACTTGACTACCACATTTTCTACCCTTCACCTGCAGACTTTTTGTTCTTGTGATAATTGCAATATTCAGTGTGCATGTGCATCTTTGATCACTGTTCAGCTGATGTCTCAGTCTGTAGCAGAGAGGTAAGAGGCTTCCCTGTGCAGAAGATTGATATTTTGTTGATCTTTTTGTTTTCATATTGGCATGGTTTACAAAGGCACGAAAAGGTTTTTTTTAAATGACCAAAATCAATTATTCCTTTTGTGAACAGTGTCATGGGAAACACTAGTTGTGACTTGGGGAAAAAAAAAATCAAAAATGAGTATCAAAAACATGATGCTTGAGATGAGACAAGAAAGACTTGCTTTTATCCTGCTCAGATCATCTGTGGCTGGGAGCCTGTGTGTCTACAGGCAGAATATATGAGCAACAGGATGCTCGTTCCAGCTGCTATGTGAGGTTGCATTTTCTTCCATCAAGACAAGTCAAGCACAGATTACCAGCTGTCTGACACTTCCTTCATGAACAAAGAATTGGATCCCCCAGTAATTACTTTTACCGTGACTTCTATGAGTCCCTTGTCAGGCCCAAAATTTGGATTAGAGTCGCATTTCTAAGAGCTAAAGGGCTTACCTGAGATATGTAGGATGTATGCTGGATGTGTTCATGGGGATTAATGGTGGAATGAATATCCAAGTCCCACAGAATCAAGCAGAAAAACTGCCACTAATGTCACTAGAAGTTGGATAGGACTGCTAAAAAAATTTCCTAAGCAAAAATACGACATTTCTAGTCATGCCTACAAGGAAAAATGTCTCTGGGAGACTTCTCCCTGTAAAATAGAGATGGAACATTTGGAGCTTTTGTATTTCCTTCTTTCACACCCTGTATCAGACCTGTAGTTATCACGCACTACCAGATATGAACTGGTTTTGGAGATTTTTGTAACATATCACTATGTTATTTAGAAAGTTACATTACTCTGTATGTATATTTAGGTCAAAGAGTTTTACAGTGAGTGTAGTACATAAAAGGATAATGTAGATGTGAAAAATAGTGCCGTTTGAGCTGATTTCTATGGGGAGAGGGCTTTGTGTAAATCACCAAAGTATTTCAAATAGTCTTCATCTTTTGCAAGTGCAAAAATGCCTTCTGATGCCTTCACTTGGCATGAAAGAACTATAGAAATAGAACAGTTTTATTAGTACTTCTTCCCTAATCACTCACAACACCCATCAGCTACTGGAAGAGTGGGTGCAGGAAGTATTCTAAAGCCCCTCAAAATCAATTGAAAGATTTTAATAAATTCCATGGATGTTGAATAATTTGGAGTGAGCACTGAGGGGGAGTGGCAATTTCTCTGAAAAACTTAAACTTGCTTGGGACAGTCCCAGAACAGGCATTACTGTCTAAAATTGCTCAGATCTCTTTCACTTTCAAATTTGGCTTGTTCACACCTCAACACTCTTTGAAGCAAAGCATTTAATATCTCAGTACAACAGTAATAGGGGTAACACTTTTTTACCTTATTAAAGCTATCCTTATACAGTAGGTACATAATGAGGAAAATCCCACAGAGGACAAGGATGTACAAAGCTATAAAATGAGGAAAGATGAGAGAAATTGGAGATTTTCAGTTCAGAAAAAGCAAATGCATGGGAAGTTGCTGTGGTGTTCCTCAAATATGAAAAATGTCACTGAAAAGGCAAAGAGAATAAACTCATTTCTAAGGATAGGTTGGGAAGCCATGGATTTGTACTGAATTGAGCTACATGAAGGTTAGACACTCAGGAAAGATTTCTAGTAGTGGGAGTTAGGAAGCAGCCACAGACTGTCAAGGGACTCAGAGGATCCAAAAAAGTTGAACAAAAGGCATGTTGAGAGAGTTGGGTAGAGCCAGTCCTTCTCCTGTGTTACCTCTCTTATTTTCTAAATGAAACTGGCTATATCTGGTGACTTATAACATGGTGCTCTTTGGAGCATTAATTACGTACCACCTGCCAAGACCCCGAATTTTAAACAAGCTTCCATTTGTCGTTATCATGTTCATCTCCTACACTCAATTCCCTGACTGTATATCACTGGTGATCCAAATCCTCATTAACTCAGTGAACTTTTTTTTTTAATCCACGTACAAATCCCAAATCTTCTTTTTATTAAGAATTCACCCTGCAAATTTGGAAAAGCAGTAATTTTGTAAAAGCAGTTTCATGATCTTTGTCTCTGCTGAGGCTGCTGCTTTTTGATTCTGGATTTGCTTGCATTGCTGTTCAATGCAAGCAGTTGACCTTATTTTTATCATTTTATTCTCCAAACAATTTTTCATCTAAAATTCTAAAGTAATTCCCATTTAATTTTATACATATTATTGTCTTTGGCTGCTAAGTCCCAGACAAAGTAAAACATTAATCCTCTTTAAGGGGGGTAGGGAAAAAATGTGCTCTTGAAGCTATTATCAGCCAACATGCATATTTTTATCAAACTCTTGTCTCTTGCATTATGCAAGCTCAAAAATTATTTTAGTGTCTAATGTTTCCTAACAAGAATAGATTGTGTCTAAAGCATCAAATTATCAGAGTGGCAAGACAGTAAAATTAATTTTTTCTTCATTATTTTACATATTGCAAAGTATTTTAAATCCATTATATATATGATTTGATCCGAATTCATGTTTTAATGCTTTATGCAGACAACAGTTGTGTCAGATCCTCCAAAGCACAAATTCAAAAGCAGTGCTAAGTTAGGTAAAGTTAGGATCTTTATTGACCTGAAATTATACTCTCATGACAAGTTCTTTTAAAAGTGTTTAAATCCATTCTTTTTCAGCAAATCTTAACTTTTGGAAAAATTTCAAAGTTAAGCATAAATGTGGGCAAAGTCTCCAAGCATATTATTTAGAACTTCTCTAAGTAGGTTTATAAAGCCCTATTAATGAACAAGCTCATTCTGATAAGTAAATATTGAATTTGAAGTTAAGCATCTCTAAGTGTTTTACACTTTATTTTTAGTAGTTGTTTTTTTGTTTTGCATGGGTAAACTTGATGCCAGTATTCTAACCTAGGTACGGAGAATAATTCACATCTTACACTTCCTTTTCTGGTTAGGAATTATTCTTCTCATAGAAGGTAATTTTCAGAGGTTTCCCAGGCTCTCAGATGAGATCACCATGTGATGCTGTCTTGAAAATGGGGGCTCTGGTCTCGGAGTCGAGTCCCCAACACTGGCTCACTGCTGAGTGAAGTCTCAGGAACTGTGATTGGAAGTAGGATTATATTTTTCAGATTTGCTAGTAGGTCTTAATTCAGTACAGGGGTCAAAGAATTTACTGGTTTTATTTGACATTAAAAAAAAAGAAGAAAAGGAATGGAATACCAAAGATGAAGGGACAGCCATATTTCCATTGTTTATGGAATGTTTATGTTTCCATTTCAGTTTATGAATGTTACAGCTCTTCAGAGGGCAGTGCACGTATCACCAAGCACTGGTTCAGAAATGGAACACTGCAAGGAAACAAACTCCCTGTGTAGGTGTGATCTTAACCTACATGCTTGTAAGTTCAAAGCTTGACAGGGTCTAGCTGACTAAAAGGTCTTGGTGCAAGCTCCATTTCTGTTTATGAGGACAGGACTTTTGTGGGGGGGCAGTTCCACTGATACTAGAAAGGGTCAAAATTGACCTACAGAAATGCTTCTATCTACAGCAGACCTGACATGAGCAGGAGAGTCAGGACAGTGCAGCTCTTTTGGGGTTTAGATTGGAAGGGATATGATTTGGATAAGGTCAACAAATACTGGCACAGTGAAAAGACCTCTGAAAGCAGACTTTGCTGATCTGTATCAGAAAACTGTACATGATGGGGAGGAAGTTGAAGAGTCTTTTGACTCTTTTATAATAAGGTCACGATGCGTATTTCAGACAAAGGGTAGTCTAACAGTTGGAGTAATTAATCTAGAGATATGTTGAATTTTCCATCCCTGGAAATGAAAGACTGTAAACCTTTGGAAAAGTAGGTCAAATCAGAATTATCAGAATTACAGCCTCGACGCAGAAATGCAGACAATAGTTGACTCGTATCCTCCAAAGCACAAATTCAAAACCAGGAGTAAAGTTATTTAGTCTGTAATATGGAGAGGGCTGGAGGAAATTATCAGCTGACACCCCAGTCTTTAAAAGTGGTCAATCTGAATTGCTATTTTATGTTATAGTTTGGCTTTATTAACATATTAACTATCAGACTATTGTCTAGAATTCTTTTATGTCAGTATTTTTTTTATAGTACAGCTTTCTCTTTTTATTTCTCTAACCTTTCCATGTCCTAGTCATGTTCTTTCTTGTCTTATAATCATAAATAAATAAGAAATGTATTTTTAATTTATTTGTTTTATTGAATTAAAAGCATCTGCTCATAGTTTATGGGAATTAGTTCTCTAAAAAAAAATAAAAAAAGAATGTTCTGATTCCTGATAAGATATTTCAGAGGTTGAAATCTGATTTACAACTACTAGGCATCCAGACCAGTAGTGACATGCTCTCACATCAGATGACCTAAACATGGCAACTCAACAGCTGAGAACCACCACAGACAAATGAATCAAAATATGATCAGGCAGGTCATTTCCCTGGAGAAGCAGTGCACTGCAGCTGCATACTTCCTTCACTCTATGTATTTTTCATAACATCACTTGTACCCTTTTGACAGACACTGCCAAAATTGCTGTTTGTGTTAAATATAATAAATTCCATCCAGCTTATAGTGCTCTGGGACCTGTCACTAAGTCACTTAAAAAATCCTTTGAAAAGAAGTATTTACATGAGAGAATTTGGGATATATCACAGACCAAGCAACCAAATGAAAATAAAATGTAGGACTTAGACAAAGTTATAACTTGAGGATTTCAAAATACCATAGTTATGTCCTTTATTGACTCTAGGCATGGGAAACAGAAATACTGACCTTGTGGGGTGATCCTTTCAACTCTACTGGAATCTGAATTCCAGTAGAAAATATATCCTAATTTTAGAAGTGAATTTTAAAATCCATTTTCTTGGATTTTTGGAACAACACAGCTGTGACTGACCTTAAGAGATTTGTCTCTTTATAAACTTACTCTAAAACATCCTGCCACTTCTTCTTTTTTCCCAGTGCCTGAAGCTGAGATGTATTGATGTTAGTTTCCAGCATTATTATTTGTTCTGCAGAGTGAACTTGTGTAATTATATCTACTGGTACCAGTAGCTACCACCAGCTGCCACCCAAACAGAATTGCTGGGTAAAAGAGTCCTTCACAGAAGCCTCTTTCAGTTATTCTTGTGTTAAATCACACTTGTCACTCCCAAAAATATCCCACAACCAATTGTGTGCTGCATCCTAAGGGAAAGGGAACTGAAAATCACAATGGTTTCTAGATAAAGCAGAAATGATGGCAGTATCATCTTTCCTTCAAACTCTTTCAGGGCTCCCGTGATCCTTGCAAAGAAGTGACATGTTTGTGTGGTCCCTAGCAAGTGCTGATAACACCTTGCTTACGGTATAAAGATGCCACTGGGAAATCTCCGAGATAAGCAGCAGTTCAACTCAGGCTGCTTATTCGAGGGTCACACGTGTTAGGTGTATTATCCAGCGGCATTTGGGCATAAGCCTTGCCTGTGATTACTGCATCAATCAGTAGTACATAAAAGGTAGGATTCCCAGGCTTCTCATATTACCAACCAGTGCAGTGCAAAAAAAAACTGAGCAAAAAAAAAAAAGAAAAAGAAAAGTTTGGGGGTTGGTTTGATGCAATCCATTAGAGCTCTCAAAGTGCATGCCTGCATTGCCTGTGTGCCAGCAAAAAGGCTCATGTAAGTTGCCAGTTCCAGCCTCAGACCCCATGGCTTTGCCTGGCAGGTGACTGTGCCCCCACCTCACAAGTGGGACACTCTCGATGGCAACTGGCCCGTGGTTTTGGCCATGGGAAAACTGCTTCAGCACACATGGTGCCCTTGAGCCAATACCTTGGGCCTTCTGCTATAAATGTGAGGCAAACTTACATCTGGAAGGGACCTCTCGAGCACATCAAAATGCTACCGCAGGTATTCCAGCATACTCTAGGTGCCAGCTGTACTCATTCACTGCCTCATACCAGCCCTGGATTTTGGTAACATAAAGTATTCAGCAAGTGCTCATGTGAGAAAAAGTGTTCTCTAGGAATTTTTCTAGAACACCTTGAACACTGATACAGCGGTGGAAGGCTCAGTGCATTCAGCATCTGAGTGCCATATAAAGCATTTAAGAGATACTGAGCAAAACGATTGCTGTCCACAGTGAGACACCAGCACATGTGCTGACAGCACACATTCCCCAGGGCAAGGACCTCATGGACCTCGAAGTTTTCTATCACACCAGATGCAGACACAATTCTGCTTTGATTTTATGCAAGGAACACTTGTTCCATCAGATATTTTCAGGGCTGGGAAACTTATAAGAATGCTCATTTTTCTGTGTGATAGCAGCGGGGTTTTGTTTGGTTCTGTGTGCGTGGATAGCCTGAGGAGTTCATGAATGTGTGTGATTTGCATTGAGTGAAGAACCTTAGAAACCGCTGGGAGGAGCAATGAGAAGCACAAGTTAATACAGCAAGCAACTGGTTGGTGTACAACTCTCATTTCTTTGAAAACTAGATAGGTTTATTTAGTTCTCCTATGATGGCAAATCCTTGAGCTGAGATCAGAGACAGATGAGGTTGGAACATCTTGTACATTGCAACCAAGAGCTGCCAGGTCCACGGAACTCATCACTCATTCCAGGAAGGGTTTGAACCAGGGGGTTTTGCAGCCAGACCCACCTGCAGGTGCTCTGAAGACATCTTCTGCATACAGCCTGCAGTGCTTGATTTATGCACAAACATGTGGAAGCCTACACACTTCACTCTGTCATTTCAGGACAAGGCATGGACAAGCAGTTCTTCCAGTGGGAAATTAAAAGTAACTCTAGCCCAGCCTCTGGAGTATTTATTGACAAGTATTTATTGACTGTCCTCTGGGGCCTTCCAGAGTCTGCCAAAAGATTAAATAGGGACCTCTATCACGTCCTTGGAAATGCTGATTGAAAATGGTGGATCAGTGATTATATTGAACACGGATAAAAAGTAGTCATATATCACTGGTGTTTAATCTCTTTTTCAGAAAGGAGAGCATATTGATCAGAATCAGAATGCTTAAAGTTAGGTACACCTTAAATGACAGTATTGGCACCTAGACATGCATCAATAAGGCTATTTTAATGTGCCTTATATCATTCTGCCCAAATTATATCATTGGCTCTTCTATCATCCTTCTAAAAACTTATTGATCTCTTATTTTCATTTCTAGTTGTTTTATGCCAGGATGTCCTTTGTTGCACTTGCAATGATGTTGCAGGTTTCCAATGCTGTTGTAATTTCACCAAGATTGTTCTTTGTTAAGTTACAATCCCAGAGTGTAAATAGGTAGTGAATCTAATGGACTTGCTTTCAGCCTCTGTGTCTCTAGGTCTCTGGTGCTGTTGTTAAAGTATTCTCACTCAGAAGTTACAGCATCATTCTTAAATTGTTAAACAATGCTAAAAAGAAGTCAAGGATACTTTTTTCTAGTTTTAGAGAAATGAGAATGGGGAAGAAAAAGGAGTAATTTTATGCCATTTTTTACCTTCTTCTTTCCTCTTTTTGATAATTAACTTCATTTCAAATGGTGAAGTTTTTGTCTTTTCATTCTTACGCTCTTTCCCCTGGTTAACATCAAGAACATGGTGAGAAAACATGTTTGTGTATGAGTTTGAGCCATGAGTGTTAACTAAGTGTAAATGTAAAGGGAATACTTCTGTAAATCATCACCTCCAACAGAACACAAAGCAACTTTAAACTAGTGAAAAGGACATAACTCAATTTTCTACTTTGTACGTTTCCATTCTTCACAGTAAAAGGGCATACAAACACTACCAACATTTCAGGCTCTGGAAAATGTTCCAAGACTTCATACAGGAGCTGCAAAAGAACAGAAACTTTCTGCTCTTGCTGTATTAACAATATCTTCCTGCCACCAAAGGTCATTCATAGTAAAAACAAGGGCTGGCTGAACTTGACATATTTAATAGATCCAGCTGGCACGGAATACATCACTAATTTTGTAACAAAAGTTACCCCTTTTTATTCCCCTCGTTGGCTGAATGGAGGAGCTGTTTTCTCATTTGGCTTGTTTCATTTGAATGTCCATCTGTAGATCAGTCTTCAAAGTAAACCTGTCTAGATCATTAAATGCACCCTGCAAATACCATAGTTAATAAAGTAGCCTGCTTGATTCCACACAAAAAAATATTTTGCACATAGGCTGCACTCCTCATCTTGTATGCAAATATGTGAAGGGACTACACACTGCTGACATGACAGGGAATACTTGAAGAATTACTGCTCTGGATTTGAAGAGGAAAAAGACCTCTGAACTCACTTTTTTAGGGCAAAAGGATGAGAATAATGGTTCCCCATAAGTGCTTGAAGAACTGGGATTAGTCTTTCTGTCACTGGGAGATTCACAGCTAGCACAGCCAGTTGTAGCTATAAACTGCAGTTTATTAGGCTGATAGCACACTGCCTTGCTAATTCTTCATCGGTTCAGGCAGTAATCTGCACTGTAGCAGAATGTAGAGTCAGTATGACATGTATGATGGTATTTCCTTTAGCAAACTAGAACTCTTTGGATGTGAATTAAATTCCAGTGTCACAATCTGCTCCAGAGTTGCTTTCTTTGAAGAATTAAAAAAAAAAAAAAAAGTATTCACCCTTCCACCGTCTGTGCCATGTAACTGAATAGAATATTTTAGGTCATTTCAAACAAGCATTTTGGCAATCAGGATCATATGCTCCCTAAATAGTCCATCAAAGTCAGAATGCTAATATGACTTGTTGTTTGCTGCTGCTGCTGTTTTTCCCAAAAATCAACATTTCATGCAGCGTCTGACAATTTTGAAGAAATCAGAATAAAGTACAGATCCTGTATCAGGTTCCATTTTAAGAGATGTTTCTTTAATCTGTAAAACAAGTCATAACATACTTTGGAGTAATGTAGTTTAAATTAAACATTTGGCAAGATGCTGTGCTAAGGTACTCCAAGATCCTAAGTGAATAAGAAATTCTCTGGGACTGCCTTTGTAATCAGATCAACAGACTCGCATGCCATCACAAAGACCTTAATTTATTACATTTTCTATTGGATTCGGTCATGAACCATCAATTATTTGCAGTATAGGTTATTTTTCTTTTGTTCTTTGTTGTTATCAATGTCTCAGCTGTTGTGTACAATTTGATGCAGGTGTAACTTCTGGCCTTTTGAAAAAATCCACATTGAATCAGCATCTTCTGCTCTGTGCTTTCAGGCTAGATCCTTCTCAGCACCAAAGGTGGTGTTTTGTTAAGTCTGTTGCACATCCTGAAGTCTTCCCCCGTTACAGCTGCACTCATTCCCCTAATACAACTGTGCTTTCAGATGTTGTTAACTTTTCTCTTTGGATTTCTTTTACACAGGCAGAAATTTTCTGTGGCCACCAGTGACTTTAAAGGGTCTGACACAGAAATCTTTATCATGTCATTGCTTGTCTCCTGGTAATTTGCACAGCAAGTGGTACTTTGCCATTTCTAATGCCCAGAAAGCATCTTTTCTTGCCTTACCACTGTTGTCTTTATCTGTTGTCTGTAATAATCTGTTTATCTGTAATAATGCTAATTATTGTCTCTTACCTCTTCTAATGATTCCCAAGAAAACAAGGCCATAAACTAATATGGAGGAGTCACTTTGCACAGTCACTGTTATTAATCTACACAGATTGCCCCAGGCTGTGTGGTAGGACCTGCCTCCACAGCCAGGCCTGGGCTCAGTCTGTCCTCACCATGTGCTTCCTCTGGGTGTGTTGACAGTGGTGTGCCTGAACTACAGGGCTTCAACCCTCCCTTGTGAGTACATTCCTATGCTGACATAGTCCTTTGGCTGCCAATTGAATGGCAAAATGTCTGGGAAAGCAAAGAAAGAAAGACATTTACATTCAGAATTTTCATCTCCCTTGAGCAGCCTTGCTCTGTACTCCTCAGCTGGATAACCAGCTCTCCTTCTCCTCAAAATATTGTTGTCAGTGAGGGACTACTGCACAGGTGCACTGTTTTTGTACAACTGCTTAAGGGTTTACAGTCAACATACGCTCCAGGTTCAGAAGGTGTGGACCACAGATACTGGACTGTTTACTATGTACCCTGGCCATTGACTCGGCAAAGAAGTCAAGAGAAGTTTAGGAAAATTCCTGTAATCTGGGCAGAATTAAAGTCACGGGAAGGAATCCTGTCCTGTAAGAATCCAAATTATCATTTGGATTATATGTCTGCTGAAGAAGATCTCCAGATATACAAGTAATTACCAAAGTTTTTCTGTTGGCAAAATGTGTTACAAGTCACTTGTTTTGTTGCTGTCATCTGCAGATCCTGTTCAATAGGAACAAAATGCAGGCTACAGAACTTGCTTTAGGGAAGAAGTCCTAGAATAGATTTCAGCCATTTAGTCAGAAAGTAGATGGAAAGACCCATATTGTGGGGTTAGTTCAGAGTATGTGACAGACTTTATCACATTAAGACGCAGAAAAAAGTATCACAGATTTTAAGGCCCAAAGATGATGTTTTGATGCTACTATTTAACCCTTCTTATAATGTAGGTCACGTAGACAACCATGCGTTTATCATGTCTGTTTATCAACTATTTCTTAAACTGCACAGATGTGGATTTGGGATAAGAGGAGTGTAACAGTCTCACATCTGTAACTGTACTATCAGAACATCAGATGTGGGTGTCTTCCTCTGTCACATGAGAACTTCACTAATGAAGGCTTTCTCAGCCTGTGGCTACGCAGTCCTCTGTGCTCCTCTTTATATTCTTGGAAATCTTTTCCATTTCTACAACTGGGAAGAAATCAAAATGCACAGTGACTGTATATAATTTGCATACTATACATACTGTAATTTCTCCAAAGGTGACATATTGTCAGCATGTGTAAGTTATTTATCTGCATACAGTGTGAGATGAGTTCCAGAGGAGTCTGCATCTCTAGGAAATAACGCCCCCTTCAAACACACACCAGCTGCTTCCCTTTTTCACCGGGTGTTTGCATCATGTCACCACCTGACATCATTTGCCCTGGAGGCTCCAGGAAGGAATAGAACGGTTGCCATGTTAATTAGAGGAGAGTGATAAAACCTGATGTTTTATTTATTTTCTTGAAGAGGGATTTGTGTTTCTTATCTGGTTTTATGGTAATATTTTTATGATGAATTTTTTGAAGTTTAGCTCAGAATCAGTTCTCCTGAGGAACAAGAGATACAGCAAATTACAGAGGCCTCCAGTGCCTGAGATTTCTCAATAAAATTAACCCACCCGTGACCACAGTTAATTAACCGTCATCACATGCTCAAGGACACTAACTTAGCTCCTGATGATGTTATAGATAGAATTAGACATATGCATTGTTAAAGCATTTATCTTTGATGACTGAGATGGAATCTGTACCGTGATTAAAACCACTCGTTTACAAACACAGCAAATACCTGACAGTTGCAGCAAGTTATGCCAGGAAGGGAACAGAGTAATCTTGGTCCATCTCACAGAGGTTCCAGATCTGAACACCTTCGTGGATGCTGGCCCAAGGTGGTTCTTTTGCTCACATGAAATGGCCTTTGGAGTAACAGGTTGTTGGCAGAGCTCATGGACTATGTTGTTGCACTGCTGTAACTACAAGGACTCATCACACTTGATTGAGGTCAGGATAAGTTTGGATGCAAGAGTGTCCCACAGCAATTAAAAGAACACAACCCTCCATTTAGAACAGAGCTGTACTGAAAGCCAAGCAGTAAGACAGAGAATAGTTGTGTTTTCTTTGGACTCCGATTTGTTGTAGTTCAAGTTTAGGCTTCAGAGGAACAGGTGGGGCTGTCATCACAGATAATGAAACCTTTGTTGAAAATCAAAGTTTTTATCCCTTTCTTGTGAATTTCCAGAGGAATAAATTGTTTAAAGACCAAAAGGCAAAGACCTGACTTTTATAGACGTGTTGCTTTACAGATCCATTTCACATAAATAATTTGGCTGGACCAATCCACACTGCAATGTTGATATTAATATTATAATAGTTCCTAAAATCATAAACGCATGTGGTGTCATCATTCTAAATACTGTGTATAATTCAATAAGAAGATACAATTTCCAGAAGCATCTATTATCCAAAAGAAAGCTTAGGTGGTGCCCTGGTTTCACCTGGGGTAGAGTTTCTTCTTAGTAGGTGGTACAATGCTGTGTTTTGTATTTAATATGAGAATAATGTTGATACCACACTGATGTTTTACTGGCTGCTAAATAGTGCATACTCTAAGTCAAGGACTTTTCAGTGTCTCATGATCTGCCAGTGAGGAGGTGCACAAAGAGCTGGAAGGGAGCGGGGACAGGTGATCCAAACTCGCCAAAGCGATATTCCATACCATAGATATAGGATTGCATATCAACAAAAACACCTCTGAAAAACAGCTTCCCTATTCCAGATTTTGTACAACTTATTGTAGTTTCTACTGAAAAACTTCTGGGTTTACCTTTGAGCTCTTTGCCCTGGCTGTGATTTTAATAAGAAGTTGTTTTTATGCAAATAACACATTATTCACAATTTTTCAGTGTCTTGTGCTTGATTACATTATCAGCTTGCCTTCTGTACTTGCTGTCTTGCTGCTAATAATGTTACAGATCACATAATGAAGTTAATAATGAAAGCAACTGTGTCACTTTCATCATCTGTGCCACCAGTGTACACAAATGAATAGAGACTGCTGCAATAATTTTGGAGACTCAATAACCCACCATGTGTGAGAGGCTTAACCCATCAGGGGTGGGAGCTTTTGGTCATGTTCTACTATTCTTCTCCAAGTCCATTGCTTGCTAAGGAAAAAAAAAAAGTATTTTCATACTGTTTCCTAAGGGTCCATCTTTAGATTTTATTAAAATTATTATTTGGAAAGAACTAAACTAATCAGTCCAAAGAAAATGGTACAATGACACAGTTTTTTCTGTAATTGTCACAGATTAGAGCAATGTGTTCTTACCAACAGTTAAAACGCATCACTTTACAAAGCTGTTTATGCAGCACGTGAATTACTTGGAATAAGTTTCATTATGGTGACTAATATGCATGACACTGCATCACAATATGAAATCTATCAAGCCTGGCTTGTTTGTTTTACTGTTGTTGTTGTCCTTTTGATAGAATGCCATCTAAAAGCAAAACCACTCCCATCAATAAGATCTCAGTGTCTGTTCATAGGCTCAGTCTCAGCTCATATTTCCAGTATGTGATCACATTTTTGAAATATTAATTTATATGCATAATACCTTTGTTACATACACTTCATAAACAGCAGCTGGGTTTATAGTATACATGGAAACTAATTTTCACACATCTGGGCTTTTGAGCTTTATGACAGATACTGTAGAGTTTCCTTAAAAGACCTTAAGTTAATGCTGGCTCAGGACACACTCCTATAGACCTGTGACTTGGGTTTGCATCTGAACAGCCCTGACTCCAAGTGAAAAGCAATTTGAATTGGAACTGCCTGGATTTGCTTCTTTTTTCTCAAAGCCTTGTAGTGCTGTGACTTCTGCCAAAACTTTGACCCTGAAGTATATTTCTATCTTTTTGAGAAACTAGAAGGAATCCAAAATATGGTATAAAGCATAAAAGCCAGAGAGTTTCCAGTTGGTTAGGTTTCATTTTAAATATTCCTGTGAGTTTTGGTGAAAAGCATTTCAATGGCATTATACCATGAAAAACTCTTTGTCAGTCCAGTTTCCACAGATCTAGCCTAGTTAGATTTCTGTGAACCTTGTCATATTTTGCTATAAGAAAATTACTGACTAAGACTAAAAGGAACAGAACTAGTAGAAGGCTGGTAAGGTGCATGAGAAACTGAACTACAACAAAGGAAAATATTGGGCTGAAGGGAGGTTTGTAATTGAAATTCTGAAACCTCATCTTGCTTAATATGCCCATCACACTTGTCATTGTGACCAGTGTGATAGACAATGCTTTTGAAACATGCTAATATTTCAAAGGTAGAAAGG
The DNA here is from genome assembly GCA_013397565.1 of Ptilonorhynchus violaceus. Taxonomy (NCBI): domain Eukaryota; kingdom Metazoa; phylum Chordata; class Aves; order Passeriformes; family Ptilonorhynchidae; genus Ptilonorhynchus; species Ptilonorhynchus violaceus. The sequence continues at coordinate 21,855 of VZRJ01004231.1, forward strand.
ATACCAATAAAGAATAAGGATCCATGTACTATACAGAATTTACTGAGTCATCTTGAGGTCCTGAAGTAATGGAAACAGAAGGTTACCCATGCCAGAACTAATAAAATATTTTGGGCAGTATTTAGCACTAGGAGGGAAGGAAAATACGTTCAGTGTTTCGCTCAATCATGGTACAACACACCTATGGAAAAAATAAAATATCATTCTACTGTGTCTCAGTCAAAGTGTTTACAATAGAAATAGCAAAGTATTAGCAACCATATGCAAAGCCTGTATGGTTCTTAATTTTATTCCTTTATTGGGGTTGTGTGGCAAGATTTTGGTAGTGGAGGCTACAGTTTCTGTGAGAAGCTGCTTTAATCTTCTCTGATGTCTGTTGGAGCCAATGCCAGACGGCTCCAAGATGGACCTGATGATGGGCAAGGTCTATCTCTACCTCAAGCCATGAGCTTTTATTTTTATTTTCTCTCCCCTGTTCAGCTGAGGAGGACAGTGGTAGAGTGGCTTTGATGGGCATCCTGTGTCCAGCTACGGTTAACCCACCATAATTCCCTATATATTTTTCTACTCACTTGTGTTAGAAAATGATTTGAAACTGGAACAGGTGCAGAGAACAATAAAGGACTTGGAGACATCATACAGGAGAATGAAAGGGTTTTTTTGCTTTTTTAACCTAATAAATTCAAGGTTATACCTGTTCTCTCTCCTTTTCTCAAGAGAGGGAACCTGCAGGATGGGTATCAGATAAAAGGTGGATAAAGAATAAAAAGCACATATAAGTTAATTATGTTGGAATTACGTAAAAACCCCCTCATTTTCAGAGCTATGATTTGGTATTCTATACCAAATGATGGGAAACCTGCCTATGTAAACACAGATCAGCACACAGCTACATTAAGGGCAGGAATTATATGAGGTGCCAAACACTGACAGGAGTTTGATAGCCTGTGAGGGGCTTGGTGACTCAGCTGAATCCTGCCAAGCCTTACACATGCCTCTCTCCCCAGTCGAGTGCCATGCTGTGAATGTGACTTTCTCTTGCAAACTTTCATACTTAACAATCAATCCTACCATCAAAATGACATGTGAAAAGGGGTATTTCTAGTACAGACTGTTGCCTTGTAAAATGTTGTGCATCTGAAGTAAACAGAAAAGATTGCTCTTGATGGAGCAAGTTTCAGAGAAATCATAAGCATGTTTTTGTTTCTTTTGGTTTTGATTTCTCCTTAGAAAAACAGTCAAGGGACTAGAGTATTCTTAAGGAAAAAGAAAAAGAAATTGAGGCATGGAAATGACACAGCTGACATTGTCTGTAAATGGTGCCCTGGGTTTCAGAGCAGGTCCTTAAGTTCCTAGGTATCCAGAGGGGGAAGATCATGCTGCACAGCAGAAGTGGTGATTTGTATTTCTTTTCCTCAGTAGCATAGTTAAGCTCTGGTACACGTCCACTGATGTACACGAAAGGTGAACTGTCAGGGTGTTGTGACTCACTAGAAATATCTAGTGTCAAATCTTGTAAGACTAAATAACACAGAATGTATTAGAGGCTAATAAACAGCCATTAACCACCCAGCATTCAGATTTACCAATTACCACACTGTTCTAGGCCATGGACCTGCTCGCTGTGGCTGACAACATCACATTAATGAATCTCAAGTCTTAACCTCCTTGAATTCATGAATAACAATTTGACTCCATGTAACTTGATTACTACGAAATGGAAACTTTAGTTGAGTCTAAACAGTGGTTATGAGGTTGAGATGAGAGAAAGACAACCCTACTCCATCACTGGTAATTTAAACTCATATAAAACCAAGCACCTGTCACAGTGATAAATGGGTTTTCTTGTTATCTTGCTGTCGGTATCATTTCCCAGTCAGATTCCTATCAAACACCCAGACAACACTGTGGAAACCAAGGTACAATTGTCTTCATTTTATTTCTCTTCCAGAGAAACGGGTAAAGGTTACAAGATGCTTATAAATGTGATTGATTTCATTTTCTTTGAGTTATTCCCAGAACAGAGTTTAATTTACTTGTATATGCAAATGTAAGGTTTTTATAGGCACCACAGAAGAGCGAGCTGCTCATTGTTTACTGATGCCAAGCTAAAACCACAACCACCCCGAATCAGGAGGTGCCCCAATGGTTACAACTTTCAAACTCTATTTCACTGTGTATGATTAAGAGAAATAAATTTTTTAATCTGTTTTGCTTTAGGTCAGGCCTCTTGCCTCAAAATTTTGAATGTTGTCAGCCCAAGGAATGAGACTGAAAGTATAATGGGGACAAGCTCCTTCCTTGCAACTCCACTGTGATTTTCTTTCATTCATGTTATTTTTTTTTCTTGACTCAATTTTTTGTAAGTTCTTTTTTGGTTTAAATCTTTCACAGAATGGATGTAGAAAAATCAGGAAAGAAGGAAGGAGAAAACCTCAAATATTTTAAAACAGTAAACTTGGAAGAATTGTCTTTCTTGTGTTAAAGAATGTGTTGGAATAGGCAATCACTGTGGTCATTTCTCAATGCAGAGAATATGGACAATCTGTCACCTGGTGTCTGTATGAATAAAGAGAATTGTCTCATCCTGGCCTATCTGATGGGTTTAGGATTAGCTCTAAAACACTGCAAAATATTTTTATCCTTTTACAACTTCAGTGCCATGCATCCAACAAGATCCTGGAGAACTGTCATTCTCTCTTGCTGGACTGTGGTTCTAAAATATAAATTTGAATGTTTATGGATTTTCCTGGAAGTGGCAGAGAATAGCTTGTGAACGTGGAGTGAGCCCTCCAGAGATTAGAATAATATTGTGGATTTCTTTTGAGTTGTAGCTGATTTTCTCTCTTTGGTAGAAAACTTGAAATAAGTGGAAGACTCAGATTCTTTCTGTCTCTACCTGTTGCTTTTCCATATTCTCTCCCTAGAGTGACACAAGTAGCAGACTGTGGGTTCATTGTTCCCTTTTGAAACTGTCTCTGTGTAGAGGAAAATATTTATATTACTTGATTGTGAAACAGGAGGTGAGAAGAGAGAGAAATTTTGCCTGACAATTAACAGGTTTCTCTCATCTGGTGGGAAAGGAGCCTGCTTTTAGAAGATGCTATAACAAGTGGTTCTGTATTTTAGCTCCTAGCAAAAGAAATAAAAATCCTGGAGAAGGGAACAGAAGAATCCTTTTTAAGCATGGCAATAGGGTTGTTTGTATGTCGACAGTACAGTAATGCAATAATGTGTGCACAGGACAGTCTCCCATGGGGCACACAGCCCAAAGCTGGTGAAGTGTTTCCAGTGTTTTCCAGCAGCAGGCAGAGCATTCCTGCTGCAGTCGGGCCAAGCAGGAGGCAAATGCAGCAGCAAAAAAAGTCAGAAGGGGAGATGGGGAAGTGATGATATAACAACATAGCCATTGTCAAAATGTTCCACTGTAGAATTTCTCAGAGATGTGAAATTGAGTCCTGTCAGGTATAGCAAAGAGTTGAAGCCACTTCTTGGGTGAACCCTCATCTGTTCGGTCTCTGTGTGTCCAGGGTAAGTACATGATACTTCCTCCTCCAGTGAAGTTTGGAAAGAAAGGACTGATGTGTGCTAAGTTCTTTGAAAAAAATATCCTGTAAGCCAACATTTCAGCATGTTTCAGGCTTCTGTCTGACAGGAAGGGTTTTTTCTTCCCTCCTTTTGCCTACCGGTTCGGTGTAAGATGCTCCTCCTCAGCTGCTGCCTGTTTTGGATACAACCTGAGCATCTGAATTTTCCTTCAGTTCTATGCAAGGGTTCAAATCCAGGTTCCCACCCTTTAGCTACTGTTGCACTTTCATTAGGTCATTAGTGAAATCCTTGACTTGATTAAGAACCGTGTGCTTTATGATGTTGCATAAGTCATCATAAAAAATAAAATCCTTATTCTTACCTGTTTCCTCAGGTCCCCCTTTTATCAATGGCCAGGCAAGAGAGTCCATGACTCTTTGGGTTGTGAAAATGGAACATAGCTGGAAATGTGTAAAGTTTTGCTTTTATTTAAGTTGAATGTCATCCTTTCTTCGAAGAAGGCTAAGAAGGCAAGGAAGAAACGTACAATTTATCCACTGTATTGACATTTGGGTTTGGAAAGTACAGAAATATGTGAGCTGCACATACTATTAATATTAATAAAGTTTAAAAAAAAATCCTCTTGCAAGGGCTTTGTGTTAATCTTACATGATTCAGCTCCTGGCTGCATAATGAAGATCTTACATATTTAATAAGCAAATTGAAGTAGTCCCAAATGAGTGAACAACACAGCGCTGCGAAAAGAAATGGGGCGGAGAGGAGGGGGAATTCTTGTCAGATGAGGTGGCTGAAAAAACACCGATCTACTGGCATTTTTATGTCTCCTATCAAATGTCATTGTGAATTGAAAATGGAATGTCTGAAAAAAGAAAAGAAGCAGCAAGTCTCTATATAACCTGATGAATGTAACTCTATTGTTTCCATGAAATCATATTAAAAAGGTCATCACTCTATGTATGAAAATACCATGGCAGTTATTCTATTGCTCTTTCAGTTTGGAATAGGCACTTGAATGTCATCAAAGAGAAATAGTTGATATTCTGTAATTAAAAGTAGATCTTGATTTACAGAGGGGAAGATGATAAGAATGGATCCTTCCATACTGCTGATGTAGACATGCAGCTTACTCAGGAATAAAAGAAACTGTCTGGAGGATGAAAGGAAAATATGATTAAATTAAAATGTCTGGGGTATAAAAATGTGCATGTGAAAAGAACTGAAAAATTCCCCCTTCTTGTGGTGTTCTACAAGTAACTCCTTTGGGTAAAGCTTTTGCCATAGCAACAGATAAAACCTTTATGAGGTGCAAAGTTTTTCTAAGAAAATGAAAGCTTTCCATTCCAGTTCACTTGATGTCTTGAAGTGATATTAAGTCTGGCATACGATTATAATCAGTTTAAAGATTCATCTTTAAAGACTATAACAACAAAGAGTCTGTGGTGCTTTTTCAAAGTAAGATACACATGTGTGCTGCATCTTCTGCTCGAGATGAAGAGAAGAAATCAGAACCCAAATGAACTGTGGCTGTGCCTACTGTCCTGTCATCTCATCTTTCTGTTTCATGTCTCATCATTTTTGATATCCGCATTGCTGATTTTGCTTTTAGCCTCTCTATGTCTTGTACATTCTATATTTTTTCACATTTTCTACAAATAGATGGAAGCATTGGGAAAGATCTTGACATTAGGGTGTAACTTTTATTTCTACTTCTGCTGGCTCGGTTCTTTGCTTTGCATTACACTCCTTTCTACCTCTCACTGTATTATCTCTTTCTTCTGTGGTAAATCAGAGATCCAGGTCTTTCCTCACGCCTTGTACTCGATTTTGTTTTTCAGTCACCAACAGCTCTCCATGACACCTGCTTTTTCAACAGGCTTTTGCTTCTGTTCATGGCAAGGCTCTCAGTGCCTTTTTTGCAGCATTTCAGCTCTTGCATATTCTCAATATTGTCTCTGTGGATGGTCTAAAATTGAAATTGTCTCAATTGTGTGTCTCATTCTTATGAAGGCTCCTAAAAGCAGAGCTGCAAAGTTTTTCATTATGTCATCATCCTTTTCACTGAAGGACCCCGGCTCTTCACACGATACTGGCAGCTATCTCAGAGGATTAGGGTGAGTCATAAGAGAATCATCTGATTGTCTGACAGTCCTGTGAGTTTCTTGGCATTTGTAGTCTTGGAGTTTAAATGGTGTCAATTATACCTTCATATGGAGTTTTACCTCAAACTATGCCAAAAAACCACTTCCTCGTTTTATCTTGCCTTTTTACCTCTACATTAGTTAGTATAATGGAAATTTTCTGTGCTGCAAATTGCTGAACACTTAAACACCCCCTTCCCTTTCCATTTTTTGTACCCTGGGCTTTGTAGTTATTTCTCCTCTTTCGGCTCTTTTTTATTCCTCCTTGCGTGGGGGATCTGTCCTGACATTGTGGGACTGGGACTGCAAGATTAGAATGAAAATGTGTGAAATGGAAACCTCTGTCTATCACTTTGCAATCAGAACTCTGCACTGCTCTTTCCTGGCTGCTATCAAATCTTTGAGTTACGCTTTTATCTGCTGGTTTGCTTTTGTTTGTGTTTTTGTCATCAGCTGGGTGCTCGAGTTCTTTTTGAAAGCTGGGAGGGCAGCTGAGTTTCCTCTTCCTTGTCTTTGCCTTGAACACAGACGCTCAAGCTCTCAGCAGCGTGGGATTAAAGAAGGCGTTGAAATGGAGCTCGGGAGAGGCACAGGGCTGTGCCTCTGCCCTGTGTCAGCAGTGTGTTGTGCTCTGTGCCAAGGAGGCTCCCCACTTAATGTCTGTGGGAACAAATGAACTCTGGGGAGAGCAAGGCAAAATGCAGCACTGCTTGGGGATCATCTCATCGCCCCACTCCTCAGTCATCCTTGTGACTGAGGCCTAAACTGTTCTGCAGGATGTCATATCACAGGCAGGAGAGCCCACCTCAAAAGTAAAATAAAATTACAAAAATAAAAAAGGATGTTTTTAACAAAAAAATTTCAGCCATTCCAACTCAAGACATTTCGTCCTTGCAAGTGCCAAAATACTCTATATACTCTTTTTTTTGTGAAAACCTTCAGGTATGTGATCAAACTTACTTTTCAGAGTAATTTTGGTATTAAAGCACCTCGTTTACTGCCTCTGGCACTTCATTCAAAGAGAGAAAGTAGAAAGAAAAGTGAAAGCCAAATCAATTGTATGGGGAAAAATCAGTCCTTTCTTTAGAAAGCCAATTTTTTTTATTAATCGCCATCCGATTTATTTTCCTGTAGCTGGCGTGTAACAGTGGGGAGAGTAAGGATGTTGATTCCTGGCTCTTTTTGTCCTTCTGATTCAGTGCAGACAAATGCAGTTAGTCACCCACCTGCTTACATGCATGTGGCTGCCTCTTGCTTTCGGCCTGCGCATTGCTTTTGTTGGATGTTTTGGACTGCATTTGGATTTATATTGTATATATTTATTAATAATTTGCTTTGAATTGATAATTGATTATTTTTCCAAGCAATAACTTTGCTTCCCAAGCACTCTGTATGCGTTGCAACCCCCCATAACTGAGAAGACTCCAAAACTGCCTTTTGAATTCAGCACAGTTTTGAATGAATTGGAATCTGCTCATGTCCCAGTGCAAGAAATTCTAGATTTCACATCGTTCACACCATGTACAACAGACCATATTTAGGTGTAGATAATCTGATTTTGGAGCAATCAGTGGAATGTCTTCTGCTGACTATATAGGCAAAGAGCTGAGGCCAGCGAATATCTGGGGATGAGGAAGGACGATGCTGCACCCTCTGCTCTGCTGAGCGCAACACCAGACAAGTTAAAAAGTCTTCTCCTCAGGAAGCCACTCCTGGCTCAGGACTGTGTTAAAGAAGTTACTGATTTTCACATGGCTTAGACTAGAAAGTAAGTGTTTCATTCAGTAGCGACCTGCAGTGACTCTACAAAACCAGTCACAAGTTTGGTCCATGCTGCAGATGGTCTTTTCCTTCCCTTTGCATTCAGAAATGAATGAGGGAAGGAGAAAATAAAGTTCATCGTAGATAAATTCAAGTATTTATATTTCCTGAATGTGCCATTATTAGGCTGCCAAAAGGTAAATGCACTGTAGTGATTTTCTCTCAACCTCTTCTTCCTGGTGTACAGAGGACCCCCTCCCTATGTGTGTTCCCTCTGTGGTAGAGGATTTGACTTATCTCCTTTAAGCAAGTGCATGGGGACCTGTCTGCCCCCTTTCCATTCCTCTCTGAAGGTCAGAACTTTGAAAAAGGGCCTTGTTTTCCCCCTTCCTGCAGGCAGTTCCTGGAAACAGAACGAGGTAAGTAAAATACAGCACTTGCAGGTGTCCATTCAGTGAAAATGTCAAGGCTGTTCCGAAGCTTGTTTTCTATAGCAATTAGTGGCCCTGAATGTCAAACAAAGACTCCACCACTTAGTCTTCTGCTTTCTTAGCATCACACTGTCTGTGGATCCCAAAATCCGATGTCTTCCAGGAAATCCAAGTCACTGGTGAACAGCAAGTATGACAAACTGTGAGAGTTCAGGATCCAGACTGCTGCTGTTGCTGTTTCCAGACTCCTCAAGGTGATTTACAAGCCACTTAGGCAAGTAGAAACAACTCTCAGTGCTTTTTTTAAACAGAGTCACAGAGAGGTGCAGTGAGCACATGTTAGCACAGGCTGGCCATGCCTGGGCTCGCAAAAACTGGCCTGGGTTGCTCTTGGCCTTGGATGCTCCCACCTCGAGGAAAGCTAAATGGTGACAAGGCCTCGTGTCCATGGTGGGGCAGAAATCCTTTGGAAGCACTAGGATCTGAAGCCAGGTCTCTTCAGTCTCAGGACACTCTTTTTATTTTTATTTCACCTTCTACAAACGTCCTCCAAGGCGTTATTAAGCACGGTGTTCATTATCTGTTAGGCTGCTGTTGTAGGCAATGGCTGAGATGCTTTCATTGCAGTTTGTCTTTAACCACACCAGTCTGGCAGTGTTTATGCACTGGTCACTGCAGCCACTTCATAGCAGCATTTGGTGCTTAGCAAGCTCTGAGCAGAGCTCAGCATGACCAAGGTGTTCAGCAATCTCCAGCAAAAAGCAGGATTTCCCATGGCACTTGCCCTCCTGTGCAGCATGTCTGACATCACTAATGAAATATCTTCAGTTTACTCAGTTACCCAAAGGTACAGTATATCTCTTTGAGTAATGCCTGTGAGTTCATCACTTTTTATATGGTACTGAAGGGTAGTTACCTATAAGGCTCTGAATTTTGTCATTTGGGTCTCAGCAGCAGCAGAACTGGAATTGTGTGGGTTTATGTGTTTATTTAATTTTCTCTAAGCATTGGCTTATTATGAGTGATGACTTGATATCTTCTGTTCCAGATGAATTCTTTGTGAGCATCAGATAATGAAGAGTTCAGCAAAAAACAACCTGAAGTAAATGACCTTTGTTTCAAGTATCTCAGTTTGTGTTTGACCCTAAGGATTGCTAATCCCTGTGGTCAGGTGAAAGTGAAAATCTATGTGCTTGTCTCCTCCATGTCGTCAGACCCTTGAGATTTTGGTTTTGTTTGGTTTTGCTCCACAATTTCCAATATTGTTCAGGAAAGTGCAGCAGAAAAGACAGAGTTAATTTAGTCTCTAAAATGAAAGAAAATCCCTCAGTACTGACAAAACCTGCTCTGCTTGTGCCAGGTCTCTAACAGCTTGAAAATCAAATTAAGCCCAGAATTACTACAGACACTGTTTTCTGTCAACAACCTGAAAAAAAAACCCAAAACAACAAACTCTAAACAAACAGAAAAGGCTTTCTCCAGAAATCTCAGTGAGAGCCATGCTTCCCAATCCATTTGCAGCTTCTCACTCGAGCTCTGGTGTTCCCTGTTCCAAGACCCTGGAAACAAGGACTGCAAAAAATGTTTTAAAAAGTCATTTGAAAGGGAGCAGAGAGATTGCATGCCAGCTTGAAAGTGTGACAGCAAGAAATCTCTGAACTTGCTTTGCCAGTGATGAGGAAAACCTCACCAGATTCACTCTAGGTTGAGCTCACCAGGGTGGAGGAGGGGGATTTAATCTTAGTATTTGTTAGTTTCTCAGTGCAGTGGCTTGGCCACTAATGGCATTTTCCCACAAGGAAGCTGAATGCCAGTGTACTGAAGCTACCTTGGTTATGGCCACCCTCCTTGAATGTAAGCATAGATACAGTGGGTCAGATTAAAAAGAAAAAAACCCTCTAGTCAAGCTTCTTGCTGTGGACACAAGCAAATGTCTAGAGCAGATTAAGAACAGCACAAACATATATGACGCTTCCCCCAGCACACTCTGAAATGCCATGTCAATAATAATAGTCCATGGATTCTCTGTTATGAACTTAATCACTTTATTGTTGAATGTATATCAACTCTTATCATCTACAACATCCTTTAGCTTCATGTTCTACAAGTCTCCTACACTCTATGGGGCAGATAATTCCTTTTTTTCCTGTTTGTGTTTTTTCTTGTTTGATTTGAACTTGGTAAACAGAAGCTCCACATAGCATACCCTATATCTTGTATTCATGAAGAGATGAACAACCAGTTTCTGCCCTAACTCTCCATAGTCCTAACTCTCCTAACTCTCCACAGTCCTCATATTTCCAAGGTCTTTCCTCACCCCCAGGAGTTTCTATATATTTGCTAAGCATTGCTGCTCTTCTCTGTACCCTTTCCAGTTCCAAAAGGTGCTTGGAAATGAATAGCAGGATGGGAAGTCTTGCTGCACATTCCCTGTTTCTAGCAGAGGCTTTTGCTGCGTGTTGCTGCTGTTGGAGTTGTGCAGTCATCACCGCTAAAGCTTGAGAGTGTTAGGCAGCAGGAGGTGAGCAATTTCAATTTTAAAGAGTTTTTCTTTTTTCTTCTCCCCAAAATGCCTAAGCTAAGTCATCACATTGAGCTGCTTTTTTTTTTTTTTTGCTTCCAAGTTGTAAATGTAATCTTGCCAATGTGCAGTTCTACTTCCCAGCAGGCAGGTAATGCGGGCATTGTGAATCAGCTCAGATTTTTGTCTTGTTTTGGGAGAAAGGGAAAGAGACAACACAAAAAAAAAAAAAACAACAAGCCACTCAAACAAGAATAGAGCAAATCTAGGAACAATAGTGTAAAATCAACCAAGAACCTAAGAGAAACATTTGTAAAACCTCACCTTGCCTTCTTAAGTTACTAGGTAAGATTTCTTCTAACTAATCAGAGAGGATATAAAGAAATGGAACTTCCAAGTATGGATAAATTTTGTAATTTTATGTTGTCACTCCCTCTAGACATTTTACCTCTTTTCATTGTGTCATGTTGAAAGGAAAGTGTTTGTTTTGATCTCAGCTCTTTTCAGCACAGTGTGCAGCTTGTTTTTGCGATAGTGCTTAACGTCTTTCGAGAAATCCTGTTGAGGGTTTTCAAATGCCTCTTGTTTGTAGACAACAAAAAGTAGTTAAAAGTGAATGGAGAACAGATAGAAATGAGCTGAAGGTGAGGAAAATGTTTCTAGGGAGAAAGTTGCTAAAACTATAGAGGAATATTGAATTTCATGCTCTGGGTCAATTAAAATTGGACAGTACAATATATCCATTGGAACTTGAATTTGTATTGAACTTGAGGGGCAGATTAAACACTCTGGTTGGATTTGAGGATGATATTTTCAAAAGCAGTTAATCTGCTCTTTCTATTTAAGTGATAATAGTGTTCAGTCAGCATTCGGCAAATTTTGAATATCCTAGGATTTGATTCTCCAGTTTTATAAGCTGAATCTTCAGTTCTTTATCAAAAGAAAATACCCTGCAACTCAAAGACAAATTTTCCTGAAATTAGATGTGTTTGTAGGCTCCAGGCTGCTAATATGCAGTCTTATTTTGTAGTATTTGAAAACGTTTCAAGGAATCCCTTGTTTTGCAGCATCTTGGATGAATGCTGAACCTTTTTTACAGTCAGCTGTCTCAGGACAGGGCACTGTCAAGACATTTTAATGTTCAAGGCACAACTTTACTTTCCCACGATGTCTTCTAGGCTCCTTTCAGTCCTGGTGGATCCCAGTATTTCCACGTTTCTGCATGCTTTTCTCTTGAATGGAATAATGAAAAGATTTTCTGTGATTTTCCCCTCAGCTTTACTCCTTGTTGTCACGACTCTGGCTAAAAAAACATCAGAGTAAAATTTGATGGAGCTAAAATGAGTTGTATATGATTCCTCAGACAGGTGTCAGGTCACCGAGAATTAGCAAAAACCAGGAATCAACAGGGAATGTCTGAAGCACAAGCTTACCTGTAGCCCCATAGATAACACATTTCAACTTGTTAGCTATCTAACAACAAGGCTTAAATTAAAGCTACATTTATCCCTGTGCTGCTTTTTTTTTTCTTTTTTTCTTTATCGTGCTTCCATGTTCCCTAAACTGATTATTTGTTTCTTTCTAGGTTGCTTCTGGAAAGGGGACAAGTCTGAAGACTTAAAAGACTGGTGAGATAGTAATCATTGGTTCACACAGTTTCCCTTTCAGCTACTTGCTGTAAGCAAGAATAACAACAAGAACAACAAAAAAAACAAATATACAAGACAGAAAGAAGCAGAGCCTGAGGAGAGAACATTCACATTGTCATTTAGATGAACTATGCAGCTATCTCTCTTGACACACCTATTCCACCAACATGCTTCTTCTCAACCTGGTATTCATTTTCTGTCCTTCTTCATTACATTAGTGATCCTTTTTTCCGCTCCTGCTCTGACTACAGCCTGAACCACTCGCTTATTCTTTGGCTGTATTAGCCAGGTTGTTTGTATTGCTGTCCCGCGGGTGACCTAGCAGCTCAAACTAATAACACATATTTCTTTGTCAACATTTTACTCTCCAAGCTTGTTGAAGACATTTTATATGTCCAAATTGCAGTGATGTATTTTGGGGATAATAACACAGAAGTGGAATTAATGTCTTTTGGACCTTTCCTTTCTAGCAAGATTGGACTGGCCTAGATAAATGGTTTTCTCGCCTAGCGTATTTTGGTTTTCTTTTGTTTCAACCCCCCTGAATTTAATAGTGTCTTTTTTTTTTCCTCCAGACCTCTTAATAGAATTTTTATGTTTGTTTCACTCTGTTTCTTCTTATACAGCAGAATCTGCAAGTTCTGGTTCTAACTAAAAATAGAATAGATTGAGACATTCTGATATCATGAAGGTGAGATTGGTTTCATTTACATTGCAAAACGCCTGGGGCATATATGTGTCTGTGGGGTATCTCTCATAATGAGGCTTCCTGACTAGGATGAGGAATCTGGTGTGTGCTTGAGATTCCTGACACATGATTGAGGAAATGTTCATGATAAAGATAAATTAATGTCAGGAAGAAGGTAGAATTATTTTTGGTCTCCCTCATTTATATTATCATTAAACTTTTAGGAGCATTGTACCTTCAAGTCTGTGGCCAATTTGGTTGAAAATGGCCAGTACAGTCAAGGCAGACGGGCACATAAATATCAGACGCTCACAGGAACCTTCTGTGTCTTAAAAAACAGGGCTAAAGAACTGGCAAAGAGTAGTTATTTCTTAACTATGCAATAGCGCAGAGAAAGACGTGCTGTCAGAACCCATTGCAGGTAGGGCACATCAACCCAGTACCACATTCCTCAGTAAAACATTGACAACTATAATTTTTTTGCAAGCAATATCTACAGGCCTTACGAAGTAGAGATAAGGCCTTAGGAAACAGAGAGATGTTTTGATTCTCATGTAAGACTCCGTGCACATGCAGGAGCAAAACATCCCGGTCCAACAAATGTTAGGATATGAGAGGACAGGAAAGCAATGGAAAACAGTAGAAGAAAATAAATGTACCTTATTTTAGCACACGGAGGATTCACACATGTTTTAATTTAATTCCAAATCCTCACAGAGAGTTAGGTGCCATAGGCCCAATGGCTTTCTTGGGAATTAGGTGCTTAAATTCTTGTGAAGTTTTGTGGGTGACTTACCCAAGGGCATGCACATACTGTCTGCAGAGTTGAGATCTGAATGAGACCACACTAAATGCCACTCCACTGCCTCACTCAGCTTAATCATGTAAATTAGGGTCTTTTTGTATCTCACCTGGCTTTGATTTCTTTGTTTTGTAATGCTACTGCTGGGCACAAGTAGTTCTAATCATATGTTCATGCAGAAAAAACCCAAAAGAAAACAAAAGTTTGAAGTTCAATTATAAACCATTAACATATCTAGTCTAATTTTAGGGTTATAGAACATAGAAATTAATCAGTGTAGTTAGGGTCTGGTGCTGTAGAAAGGATGCTGGTTTGTTTTGCTACAGATTACCACCAGTATCTCAGGCTGGTTATTCAGTCCCTCTTCCAGATAAGTCTGTGTGAACATGTTAGCTCAGGTGCTGTGCCTCTCTGGCCCTTAGCCGGATGACTAAAGTGTGGCTCCAGCCTGGAGCATCCCAAAAGTGGGATGACCAATTTGCTTGTTGGCTCCATCCCTGCCAGCAGTGTGGGTACAGTTGGTTCTGTGCATTGTCTCTGCAAACTCAAACACAGCTACCAAATATAGTGTCGTTTCCTGAGACTAGGGACATTAAGAAGAGGAAATGGCTATTTCCTCACAGGGACCAATCATGCTTAATTTATTGAGGTTGACACAAAAAAGGGTAAAGACCCAGAGGGCACAAAGGCAGTGGAAAACCAGGCATGTTAATATCATTAAAAATGGGCATAAACTGGCTGTGTATATATTTATAATAGAAATTGGATGATAGTTTCTGACCTCCAGAGGTCCCTTTAAATGGCTGAATAGTGTTTAAAAGTGCTGACTTTTTTTAAGAGAATATGGATCCCTCTTCAAAAGTACTCTGTTTAAACAGCTTATAATTTTCTAACTGAGGAATGTGACTTACCTCACAGGGAACATTGTGGGGAAAAATGAATGGATGACAGTGGGATGCTAAAAGAGCTATTAAATACTAGGTAGCCGTAGGGGTTCGGCTGTGAATATTGACAATAGCTCAACATGTAGGATGTAGGATGTCTTGTCTTCAGGCCATCTCGAGGTTTATCCTTTCAAATTAGCGAGGTTCCAGCAGTATGTTATATAATGTACATGAGCCAGCGCTTAGTGAAGGAAAAAAGAAATAATGGTTATCACACTCAAATAGCAGATTCACGTAGGTAAAATGAGCCACGGTATTTGAAATGTCAAAATCGTTAATAGCTTTGCATGCGTCTGGGTGTTAATTTGTATTTATAATTGAAGCAACAAAATGTGGAAGGAGCAGGTGACAGGCTTTCACCAAAGTACCTACTGCAGTCATTTCATGATGATAAAAGCATTTAGAATATGTCTAAGAGATAAAAGAGCTTTTCTGATCAACTGAAACAAGTGTGAGGGTTAACTGTCTCCCCACGTTCATGAGATATATATATGTGAAACCCCAAAGAAGATAGCTTTGATATACTCTAAGCATTTTCAGGAGGCAGATTTTAACAGCTTGTGCGTATTCTGTCAGTGAAAACTGTTTTGAAATGTGTAAGGCAAACTCAAAGCATTAACACTTGGTTTCAGGGATCTCTGCTGGAAGTCGGGGATCTTCCCTTCTCAGTCAGTAAAGCTGTTTTTTTGGGGGTGTGTCAAACAGCCAGAAGGAAAAAAGGAAAAAAAAAAAAGGAAGTGGTTTCTACAGCAAGGAAACAGGTATTCTTAACACATGTAAAGTGATAAAATTCAAATATGCACTGCAATCACAACCTAACCTGCTCATCTGCTCCAAGGTGGTTACCATTGCAACAAGTCCAGCAGGATTTCCTATTCTAATCTGAGGAAATAGCTCAATGCCAGGGTAAATTTTCCTAATGTGCTGATTTTTGGTGACAGCTTGCACTGAGGGCACCAGCCATCTCTCGTTGCATGCTCTAGAAAGTACAAATAAAACCAAGTTATCTCACTCGAGCACTTATCCGACATGAAATTTTAATTTCATCAGGCACGGTGTTGGTGCCTTGAATTCTAAGCACTTGGCCTTCTGCTGCTGTAAACTGCTATGTGAGCTCTAGAGCAAACTCGTGCACATTTTTCTTGTGTCAATGTTTCTCTTTATTCCTACACCAAGATAATTGTTGGCTAGGTCACACCACGGGCTTCTTTGCCTGCAAGCTGCTGCTTCAGAGCTGACTGCAGAGAGCTCCAAAGTCTGAACTTCGGCACTAGTTCTTGTTTATCTCAACAACAGGGAAGGGGCAGTTACGTGGAAAGAAAATATTTTATATTTTTTTTAACTTCCTTGTATCTTGAGCAATACTCAGTATGTCTGTGTGTTTATGTACAAGTATGCAAGGGTGAACACCTATTGGCTTGTGACTTGTATAAATTAGGCACATATTTAGTTATCATCCTTGTCATAAAATTCCTTTTACAAGAGCAAATTGTTGTTTACTGCCCAACTCTTCTGGCCTTAAGAGAGAGAATCACAATCTCTTTTGTTTCTTTATTATTACTGTTGTAACTGCAGGTTTTCTCATCTCTGAGGTATTGGGAGTACATTATAGAGATCATTAAATTTATTGCTCTTGTGTTTAGGGAAAAGAAAGAAGAGGCTCTACTACTTACACCCTTATATCAACACCTGAACATGTCAAAGATTAAAAGACAAGCTTAAGACAGTTTTGCAGTTCTCTTCTAAATACACTTAGTTCAGTATAGAATTCTGTCTCATGCTGAAATATTTCCTATCACTGACATTAGATGTTTGCCTCAGTCACTCATCAATCATCAAACTTTAGGTATTTTGCCAGTAATAAAATTAGGCTGTTAGTATGGATAGACTGATAAAAATTTAGACAAATTGCCTCTTTTGTTCTCTTTGGTTTGTACTTTTTAAAAGAGTTGATAAGTGTGAGACACCCAAATACTTTTGAAATTCAATGCAATTTGAGATTGTGTTTCTCTGTATAACTACTCAGAAACTATGACAATCATGGGAAAAGAGGAACCTAAATGGTTTCCTGCAGTCTTAAATTTAGCCTTTAGATTCTCCTAAAGAACTTCTAACTGTGCAATTACAATATTAGGTAATATCATGTTTTTCTCTTATTCAGAAAGTGCATTGAGGTATCTTAGTTGTACTCCATGTTTATGGAATGGTGGCTGCATTGCCTCTTAGTCACTTCATGCACCACTATTAGGAAAATATCAAAGAAGCCGAAGAAACACATATTTATGCTTCTCTGAGTAGCTGTAGAGGCAAGTCTGCCAGGAGCCTGAGTTGCGCTGCTTTCGTTACAGCTGAGGATTGTTATGCAGCAAACGTGAAGTTTATTCACAGCTGCAAATTCGATTTGTCTTGCTCTTCTGAGGCAAGAGAAAGGCTGTTTTCCACCTCTGCTTCATGTGCACAGGCTGAGATCTGTGGAAAAGCCCGGCAGAGCTGTTATTGCTTTGAGCAAAAGGAGATTTTACCTGCAGACTTGAGATTCTGGAATGAGTTTATGCAGAAACGTGTCCTGTCCCCATTACATCTGCATTGAACAGCTTCCTTTGGAAAACAAGGGACTCACTGGAACCAAAGGTTGTGACCTTCCTTGCAAACACGCTCAGAAGCAGTATTGAGAGCCAAGAGTTGAACTATGAATATTTTTTCAGCCTTTCTTCACAGCTCAGCTGTTCTTCTATGTTGTTGGGCTCTCCAAAGCAATTTTTCAAGCCGATCCTTTTGAAGGTGTCTGTGTGCTGGGGAAGACTCTGTGAAAACCTGCCCAGTGCTTCCTTAGTCAGAGCTGCTGGGAATTCCTTTCTATTGCCAACCAGAAAATTGGAGGGG